>JAKUHH010000269.1:0-71983 GCA_022701365.1 Mycocentrospora acerina
GTCTTTTTTGGTGAGCGTTGCTCTGTTGTTCGTTTCTTTGAAGCTCTAGGTTCTTATTCTTGTTCTACATTAATGTTAGAAGCTAGCTCATCTTCCCAGTCCTCCATCTCCTCCTCATCTGAGTAGAGTGTAGAATAAGGGTTAACTGTTCTAGTACTAGGCCTAAGGCTAGGGCTAGGGCTAGGGCTAGGACTGGCTCTAGCGCTTGTTCTAGGAAATTGAAAATCAGGTGGTTGGGGTCTATTTCTAGTGTTAGCAGGAGGGCTATTTCTAGCCTCTTGACGTTCTGGTGTAGTCATGGTCCGAGCGTTAAACGTTAAAAAAATCAACTTTGCAAAATTGCAGGATTGCAACCTAGCTGCACACCACCACCCTAGGCCCTAGGGCTCTAGAAATTGGAGGAGAGACTGTCTGATGTGTGTTGAGATGATATCTGATGGAATATTGATGCCGCAGGCGTCAGAGCAGACGCGCTGAAAAAGGCAAAGTTGGTGTTTTTTATAGACCTATTTTGTGCTAGAAAAGAAATCCTGTAAGTACTATTTTAGACATAACATGTTTAAAACATATTAAGAACATGTTAGAATTCTGCTAGCAACAGACTATACTTTATTAGTTGTACTAGCTGGCAACTAGGTTAACAAAAAGGACTCTACTTCTATAAGAAGCTAGATTAAGATGTTAATATTGCCTAACGTGTTTTACAAGCGAGTCGGCCATACAAGTGAGTCAGCTACCCACCAACTTTGATCACCTTTAAAGCCACTTATCTTAACAACGCGATGATGTAATATATAGATATTTACAAGGTAGATTAAGTAGTATCTCATGTATCCTTTTTGCACGTATGTGAGTTATGCCCAGTCTCTCTACACTTTGTGCAGCGCGCTAGAGCCTAGCAGCTTACGCCTAATTGCTCTCCTCCTTAATGCTCTTTATAAGCAATCTGCTGATTAGCCTTACGTTAAGCAAGTAGATCCTCTCTAGCTCTTTTTGTTAACACTCCTTGCTTCTGTATATGCTTTCTCTTACGCTGTTTACGCGCTAACACTGCCTTATTAGCCTTCTTAAGGCTAGCAATATAATAGCGCATTAGCTTAGCTAAGAGCATTATTACCTTAGCTCTTTTCTTAAGCTAATTAATTGCTTTAATAATTAAGGCAGGCAATAAACTCTTATGCTGCTAAACGTGATTATGTATTAACATTAATTAAGCCTTAAGCTTACGTACGTTGCTTGGTGTACAAGCCTCCTAAAGAGCCTCTAGCAGAGCAGTTAGAGTAGGTGTACGCAGCTGCACGTTAAGCTTTAACAGAACAGTGTCTAGCTAGAGAGGCACAAGACCTGCGCCTTAAAAGGCTAAGCATATATTAGATAATGTAAATAATTAATTAAACGCAGCCTTAAAGGCAGGCAGAAACTTAAGCTTTGTAATATAGTTAATGTAGTAGCAGATTAGGCTCTTAACCTTATAACTGTACGCACGCTTTAACAGTAAGAAGCAGCTAACATTAAGAGGCTACAGCAGGTAAGATAAGTAAGGTGGCATATAGAGCATATATATATTGTTCTCCTTGCAAAGCTCTTAAAACTTAAGTAAGTAGTAGCTCTTATAGCTATTAAGGACAAGCAGGTAATGTGTACTAATAACACAAGTCTTTGTATAAGCGTTAAAGTGCTTTAGCTACTCTACTCCTAGCTTGTTATTTATCTAGCTGTTATTACTAACTGCAATTACTTAGTTGCGTAGGATATCCTTCTCCTTGTACTAGGCAGATAGGTAATATAGGCTAGCAAAGATAAGGAACAGCAGGACTAACTAGCTAGCAGCGTTAATTGCAGCAATTAACGTTACCTACTCACAATTGCCTAGCTAGATAGCCTTTAGCTAGCCTTTCCTCTCTAACCCTGTTATAACAAGCTAAGTTATAATCTTGCCTATTATAAAGCTAGCCTTATTAAAGTTATAGATGTCCTTATTATAGATGCTGTACTTTGCCTTTATCTGCTCTACAAGCTTAAACTATCTCTTAATTAACATAAGATCCTTATATAGAGCTCTCTGTCTATTATACGCTTAATTAAAACGCGTTGTAAGACTGTTAGTACGCTTAACAAAGTTGCGCAGCTAGTAGACACTAACATAACCTGCGCCGCGCGCAGCAAGCAGCTTATTAGCTATATCACGTACACCAGCATAGGTAGGCGCGAATCTACGTGTATTAAGGTTGAGTATATGTCTAATAATTACCTCCTCCTCTTGCTAAGAGAGCTTCTTTAAGTTAGGCTAGCAATCGCGTTAGGCAGGCTTCCCAGCGCGTTAGTTATTAAGCGTAGATTTTGGAACGTTATAGACTAACGCAGCGCATCTAGAGCTTTTTAGCTGCTGGCTATAAAGAGAAGATAAGGCAAGAAAGATATCAGATTTACTATAGGATAGTAGAGCATGTTGTGGTGGAGCTATTAAGATGAGTGGCTTCAAAGGTGATCAAAGTTGGTAGGTGGCCGACTCGCTTGTATGGCCGACTCGCTTGTAAAACACGTTACCTTTCTTTGCTCTTTAAGTTAGGTCTGCCTAAGAATAATAAAGAAGAGTGCTTTGTTGTTAATATAAGCATAACAAGGTTATAAAGCGTTGTAGTAGGTGAACTTTAAAAAGACGTTCTTAACATGTTTCTAACATGTTCTAGATGTTAACTACTTGTAAGGTATAGGAAAACTTAAAATAGTTTCTTGCAAAGCTTATTTCTAAGTTATTGTTCTACAACACATAACATTATGTCCTTACTTTGCTGTAATTGCGTTTAGAACACATTCTTATGTTCCCCTACTGCCCTCTGTAATTATAGATAAAGAAAAGCACAATCTTCTCTTAGTGCTATGTCTAATGCTAACTCTAGACCTAACATGTTATAAGTTTTAGATTAATGTGTTTAGAACATGTTTCTAACATATTTAGCTTAATTTCTTAACTTACCTTAGCTTAAAACGTTCCTTTCTCTGTATAAGTATTATTTAGTTAAAGATATAAATGTTGCACTTGCTAATAAGGACTAAATTTAGGCTATTATATCTTAAGAAAAGCTTATTTAGTTCCTTAATAGAGGAGGTATAGATAGCATTATATATAAGTAGAGGATAGGACAGAAAAATCCTAAGACAGTACAAACACAATCTAAACACGTTCTTATTCTGTTTTTTAATAATATTAGGCATACATACAGCACGTCTTACCTTTTAAATAAAGACCTTATAATTATGTGTTTTAACACTTAATAAGCTAAAATTTTATTTTAGCATAAGACTTTTTAAATAGACATATCTTTTAAGAGGCTAAGAGACAAATAGGCTAAAATTCTAATTACAACATTCTGAAGAAAGCATAATAGATATAGGTAAAAGTCTAACGCGTTCTAAACATGTTCTAAATGTGTTAACAAAATATAGTAATTACTTTAGGTTATATTATTACAAATTCAGAAAATCTAGATGTCTATTTAGAAGTATTTTCTAGGTATTTTAATCTTGTAGCTTAGCAGGCTTAATAGCCAGTTTATTAGTATTATATCTATAGATATAGTTTTATTAGAACTACACTTAATATAAGTAATAAGCAGATAAAAGGTATGTTTATAGAGCAAAACATGTTTAGAATATGTTCTTAATATGTTCTTACAGGTCTTAGACTGTATCTTTAGAGCGTTAATCTAAAACACAGCTCTTAGCAACTCTAAATAATGTTGTGTGTTTAATTTTGCTAAGTTTATTTCTATTAGAGTATTACAAAGGCTGTCCTAGATGTTCCTTAGACAGAGACTTTAGTCTAGGGTTAAATAAGATCTCTTCTAGAGGCAAAGTTAAAGTAACACTACATAGCTATTTATAATAAGATTATAGGTATGCTCTTTTAAAAAAAGACATTCTAAACATGTTACTAACGTGTTTAGCTAATAAATAATTAGCTAGTGCTGTTAATTAGGCAAAGAACAAGAAAAATAATATCTATGCTGCTAGTATTGCACAGTGTTGCAGTTTTATGCCTCTTAAGATTTAGAATAGACTTGCACCTAATATAAATGCTGCTAAATAAGCTAGACAGAAGAGATACTGCACTAGGATTTAAAATATCTCTATAAGTTACAATTAATAAGTATGCATAGAACCTAAACATGTTCTAAACGCATTTCTAATGTATTTTAGTAGTAAACAAATAGATCTTTAAGATGTCTAAGAATAGGCTGCTAAAGAAAAGTATAGAATTTGTTACTCTTACAGAGGAGAACAAAGCGTAAGTATAAGATATAATCTAAACAGAGGACAAGAAGAGAGTAAGTTAAATATTTAAATATCTTAAACATACTAATTATATTTAGAATGTAAACAGAACACATTAGACTTACCTATTATTTTTTATAAGAATAAGATATCTTCTAGCTCTAATCTTATCTTACTGCTAGTAAAGAGATTACAATTTAAAGTAAAGAAAGTTCTAGTCTATTTAAATTTGTTAAATTTACAGAATAGAACTGTGCTTTAGTTAGCCCTAAGGTGCGTTGCTTTAAATATATTTATAACATGTTGCTAATATGTTCTTAGTTTAACTCCTCTTATAGAATTAACAGTTAGTAGTTCTATATTAGATAAGGTTTCCTCTATAGAGTTAAAAGAAAGAAATAATAGAGCAGACTAAGAAGCACTTTAGATAAAGGTTTAAGAACTTAAATACTTACAACAGAAGGCTGCGTTTAAAAAGGAGTAATTACGTAAAAGACTAGAACAAGATTAGATTGTAATCTAAACACGTTTTAACTATTCTTAAAGGAGTCTAGCTTATAATTTAATTAATACTTATCTTAAATCTTTTATATAAATATGCAACATGTTATCTTTTTAATGTCTTTAACTCTTTTGTTTCTTCTAATAAAAATACATAACAAATTACTTCTTGCCTATATATGTTACTATTATTATATTGTAAACATGTTTCTAACATATTATAGCTAATTTACTAAAGCTATAGCTCTCTGTCTACTCTTCTATTATTAACGCTAGAACTATTATTAGATTAAAACAGCGTTAGATTTGTATTATATAGAGGAGAGATTTTTTGCAGATGTTGCTAGGATAAAGATAATAAGGATTTGTGCAAGGTAAAAAAAGTTTAAAACGCGTTATAAACATATTCTAACTAAGTAACAGAAAAAGTTTTTAGATTGTAGAGCACTAGTCTACTATATTAAACATAACTATCTAGAATACCTGCTTTCTCCTGCTAAAATTAGTTATACTTCTAAAAGAAGTAAAAGATTAGATATTAGATTCTTCTAATAGCTTTTAGACAGTTCTTTTACTAATAACTTTAGCAAACCTATTTAGAACATAGTTACAACATGTTTAGCAGATTAATTAATACAAGATCAGAGTATTATTAAGGATGCTTACCCTAAAGAAGAAGATTTAAAATAATCTTAAGTTTAAGAACAAGTTCTAAGCAAATCTTTAAGTAATTTACAATAAAGAAAAAGATTACAATTTAAAGTAGAAGAACAAATGCCTCTTCTACAAAAACCTCTATTAAATGTAAAATTATCTGTACCTCTTTACAAATTAAATAATATTCTTTAAAAGTAGGTAAAAGGCTAGGTAAGAGCTAAAGAATGTATTTACAACATATTAGTAACATGTTGCAGCTAAACCTTAATGCCTGTTGTAAGATTCTTAAAGAGAAAAGTCTACCTCTTTTATATAATAACTATTAGCATAAAGGTATCTTAGAATGTACATTTAAAGAAAGTTGCAACAAGAGATTATATTTTAAATTTTAAAATCTTATCTAGAAAGAACACGTTTGTAACGCGTTATAAACTTATTCTAGTATTCCTTTTGTTTCCTCTTAACATCTTTCTTCTTATTCTTCCTCTTCTTTATTATCTTCTATATTATCCTCCTCTCTATTAACCTTTTCCTAAGAGGGCATGTTAAAGAATTAAAGGCTCTAGCAGGAAGTAGCCTTATCTTCTGCAAATCTAAATTAGCAAGCTAAAACATGTTATAAACATATTAAAAATGTGTTTTTAAGGATCTTATACTATATATAGCTTAACTATTCTGTCTGCACATATTGTAGGGGACTTGCTTATTATTTAACCTAAGCATAGTGTTTATATAGGTAAGATAAAGCTAAAACAGGTTATTATTGTGTTTAAAACACATTTTATAAGTGCTTACCTGTCCTGCCCTCTAACTAGAAGTGTGCTAAATAGGATCTTATTTCTTAATAATGTTTTAAGCAATAGTTATGCGCAGATGTTTACATTCCTAGGCCTCTGCAGTCTTAATCTTTATTAAACAGTAATACTTAATTATTATAAGCTTATAGAATTCTATTAAGGTTAGCAAAACGCGTTTAGAACATAATATAAACATGTTTTTGTCTACCCTTAACCTTACTTAGGTAGGTTCTACTTAGGCAACCTTTATTATTAGAAGGCATAACATTGTGTCTGTAGATCTTAATAATGTAGGTGCAGAGAGCACCCCTTAACTAGAATGTAGCCTAGTAATGTAAACAAAACATATTTAAAACGCAATAAGAACATGTTTAACTTACGCTACACAAAACATTAGTGCTAATCTTCTTATAACAGCATACTTCTCTATAGTCTATGTAGCAGAAACTAAACATGTTATTTCTGCTGCTAACAGTAAATAATAAAACCCCTCTAAGTAAGGTAAGAAAGGTGCAGTAACATATGTAAGGCTCCTTAAACATAATTAGAATGTAATAGGAACATAATCTATAGAACACTAACATAGTTTTGCAGTACTAAGGCTATGTTATAGATCTGTTATTGTAGTAAGGCTTAAAGAACACAATTAGAACGTGTTAGAAACATGTTTAAATTAAATTAAGATTCTATGTTTGTATTAGAATAACGTTGTAGCGCTTGCTTAGTCTCCTGAATATAGACTAGTCATGGTTTGACTAAATTAAAACCCAAATGTAGCTTAGCGCATCCTTCTATGTCGGCCAAGGTTAATTTTCATGGTTACCTGACATGCCGACACGGTTCTTTCACCTAACTATGATCATTAAAAGTGTATTTAGTAGCAGGTAAATTTTCTTATTCTGCATTAAATGTCTTTTCTTACGTGACAAAACTCTTAATGTGCTGAAGATAACTAAAGATGGCGCGGAAATCACGCACAACCCTACATAACATGCTCTTCAAACTATGCACGACAAAATGCGTAGATTCTAGAAACTAAGAAATACTTTTTAACATTAATTAGATTGTAGCAGCCCTCTTAAAAGCTTGAAATCTAGCTAACGTCCATCCCTGCGTAGCGGGACACCTTGTGTGCCGGGACCGGCCAATCAGCTCGCTTAAATCACAGACTTCTGTTCAAAATCTGCAAGTTGATTGGCTGGTCCCGGCACGCAGGGTGTCCTGTTACGCAAGGACGGACGTTATTTCTTCTTCATACCGTGTTCATCGCCGCGCACAGAGGAATGTTGGATTGAGAAAATTTCAGATTTTAAGCCAAGCATTGACATTGGAAAAGATCACTCAAATAAACACAATACGTGTACCACTAATTAAATCGGATTGTGTCAATCTTACACTAGTTTGTTGTTGTTGTTTCTAAACTCTCTGTTAGCACAAGGATCCATTCCAGTATGACAGGCAGGCCTATAACATTTCTATGGTCTATTTTCTGAAACATCATGAGACAGAACAGTGTATATCCTCCGGTGGACCACTTCCTGACACTTTGTTATTTCAAGATGATATTTGAGCTTCTTCGATTGTCTTGTTCAGGAATATGCAAATTGATCGCCTTGAGCCTCGACTTTACATCTTCTAAACCAAATTTCTGGCCCTATCAATCTCAAAGCTGTGGATGTAAGCATCAAACGATCTCAAAAACTTTGCTGCTTATTCTGTGATTGAATTCACTCATTTTCGTTGAAATCAAGCTTCACGAGCCAATGCTGGTCGATGACCGGCCTGGACACTGTCTCAAGGGGAGGTAGGGATGATCGCTATCATCATAATCAACCGTATCATGCGTTCTGATGCGTTCAAACTTGAAGGATAGCAAAGCTAGATGGTTTTAGGATGCCGCTTTGAACTTCGCTTTCCAGGCTATATTTAACCAAGACAGCGCCTATAAACTTTCAAGATGCTCTTAGCTTCTGATACAGTTTTATCCTCCAATTAACTGTGCACTAATCTAGAGCTGTTTTTAATTTTAATTTGTGATCCCTACGATGGCACTCATCTTCCCAACACTGAAGCTGCAACAACATTTCAGACTCTCGACATACACCTCCTACTCCAACTGCACGCAGGGAAACGGATCTGATTGGCATGATTATCATATGGAATGCGTCTCTAGTTATCCTCAGCCTCCTATTTATATTCCAGAAGCTACCTACACCTATAACTGGCCTTATCTAAACTATGCGGAATCCTGCTTCCATTCTGCCTTGCCGTTATCCGACTCAACTCAGCAATGTCAGCAATATCAGCAACACAGTAGGGAAGAAAATGTCGTGCAGAATCTTTCTCTTACTGGAAATATCACATACAATGGAGGCGATAGCTACAACAGATCTTGGAATGCTAGGATTCCACTGAATAGGGAAATGCTACAATTGCAGCCTTTAACGCTCCATGAACTTCACCACTCTAGAGTGGACGTTTCCTTTTCGTCAGGATTTAACAAAATTACAAAGAAAAATAACCAAGGGCGATATCAATGTTATTTCTATGAAATCATTGACAAAGAAGGTCGTCTTTGCGATAGAAGGTATACGCGCCAAGAACACCTTCGAAGACATATCAGAACGGTGCACGAGAAACACAAGAAACACATTTGTGAAGTACGTGACTGCAGAAAACACTTCTCGCGCGCAGACAACCTGGTTATGCATTACAAGACACACTTAGATACAAGTTCGCAAGCGGGAAGAAACAAAAGGATGTCTCTTGTTGAACTGGCAGAGGCTTTGGGACCAGAAAAAATTAGTGCAATCCCCTGGCTAGAGCGGAAAATTAGCGTGAGTAACAACTGTTGGAGCAAGTCATAACGTTCAATAGTATGTGTGAGGATAGGATTCACTGAAAACATCTATCAAATGGTCACAAAACAATTGAATTACTACGGAGTAATAAGGAAGTTCCATGCCAAATATTTGACTAATATATCAATCAACGCTACTATTTTGATAAAGACATCAGGCTCCACTACAGCCTTGCGAACTTGCGTGAAATAACTAGTGTCAGGTCCTAGGCTGAAATTTTCACAAGGCTGGCCTAGGATCGATGGCGGGAAGAAAATTGCAGTAGATTCTACTCCTGGGCGAGGGCTGCCACAGCTAGTGCTTGCACGGCGTATAGTAATTAGGACAATGTATAGAGACTTTTGGTAGTACCACTTCAAGTTTAAGCACGGGGACGCCAACATGCACTGCGCGTGCGGGCGCTCTAAAACACCAGAGCACATGGGACGATGCGTAGGGCCTCTTATAGTATTTCCCAGATGGCCACTATGACCTACAACCTCCCCAGAAACAAGGAGCGAGACAACGGGGTACCGAGCAGCACTACTAGAAAACCTTGACATCCAGATCTCCCTTGAAATAACAAAAGTATACTTAATCCCCTCCCCTGTTTAAGCATGAACATTCAATTAAGTGACTTACGACTTCAGATCACATAACTAAGTAGGTATTTGTCACCCGTCATTAGACCAACGTTTGTCTCTTTGACGCGGGACACCAGCTGTGGCCGGACTACATCATCATGTCGTATGCTTTTAACTACGTATCCTTAAACTCGAATATGGAATTGAACGAAGTAAATTTAGAAATTAATTCACATGGTCGGAAAATACCTATAACCTTCGAACTTTAAGGTAGTAGGGGGTTATCTTGCGACAGTCAGTGTCCCGTGTCGAAGATATGGCTGTTATCCATTCTTCATTCAATTTATCTCATACAAATCTCACTTCGACATTCACTTCAAGATCCCCCCCTCCCGACTCCCCTTTTCTTCAATTACAGGCGAATTACACTACTACAGAAAAGAGTACTTCATAAGAAGCCCTCCTAAATCTATCGTAGCACTATAGGTCAGAAGGTCACCTTGAACCCCCCCCCCCTCCCACACTTTTCCTTACTAGGATCTCTCCATTTCTCTTTCTTAAGTACTCGCACGCTCCTTTATGCACACACCACACTATCTACATTCACTGACTCTTATTACACTTATTGCTTTTGCGCCAACGCTACTGCGCGTAAGTGTGGACCCAGCTCCAAGTATGAACTAAGATACGCGTGGGGCATCAGCTCAGACGCGTGCTAGACGCGCGACGAAATACAGACAACCAGGCGTGAGGCCTCTAAACGGCGAGAGGTAGAAGACAAGAAGAAGAGGAAATAATAATGATATATTACACACATCTCAGAATAGGCCACTGCTTTAGTGGAAATTTTATGTCACTATATAGCTAAGTACGTCTTTATGCTCCACACGAGGCTCTCTCTAAGACGTTAAACCACTTCAATCAATTCATGTTACGTGATATCAGGTTTGGCCAACGCACATAAAATGCTCTTTCTGACGACACGTTGCTCATGGTAGAGCTAGACACGTAGGACTAAGAGCTCAACTCAGGTAAATGAAAAGCTATGGATACTCTACGGTACAGAGCAGTGATCCACACAATAGATCACTAGAATCTGATGGTTCTAAATCACATTTTTCACCAAAATAAATCGATCAATAAAAATTAGTTCTGCTAAGAGGATCTATATGCAAAGAATCAGTGCTATACTAACTGTGAAGCATTGATATTTAACAATTTCAGTGAAGAAATTTGCTCTTTTCGACGTCAATAAATCTGGAAACCTTCTGAATCTAAATCACGATTGTAAATTGTATTAAATTTAATTGTTGATATTCACTTGGTTAAGTGTCAATTAATTAACAATTCGTCACAATGATGGAGTGACGTCCCTTCCTACATGACAAAAATCTTAGTGTTCTGAAGACAACCAACGACGGCGCAAGGATCGCGCATCATTCTACGCATCATGTTATTTACACAGAGTAAGACAGAAACATTTTCATCTACACAGATGGCAATCTATTGTTACAATAGTTATGATAATGCAATGTCTTCAAAAGCTTATAATTTACTCATTTGCCTGCCGCACACGGATTTCCGCCCTGATTTGAGAGACTTTTTATTTGTTACATTCTCGAAGCTTTTCGGCACATCAAAAATAGACCTATTTAGTGTGAAGCTAAAGTCGAGAACATATGAACGGAAATGGTTATTTCCTAGGCGTTATCAACTTTTGATCGGTTAGCTGACAGTAGCAACTCTCTTAGTACTGACTATACCATATAGAGAAGACATTAAACCTCATATTTAGCTTAGACTAAACTTAGCAATATTAATAATGTCTCGTTCAATCCAAATTAAGTTGCAAACATATCGACTTTGACCAATCCAAGCCGAGGCAATGAAGGCAACGCATATCAGCGTTGTGCGTGCTTCAGGAAAACCTGAATACTTGTTGCTAATATTCAGGACTACTTGATAAAAAATCAATTCGCATCTTCTCTAACTCGATCTTTATATCGAACGAAGTTCAGCAACCATGATTGAGTTTGATGTGGTAGTTTCGACAATGGCATCGCTGTTAGTTGCAACAATAAGTCGTACAGTGATCAACATAGAAAGAGAATTGAGTACTGTTAATGAGAAAGATACAAGTCTTAGTGAAATTAGTCGTAGGTTGCTTCGATAGTATTCTTTCGCTCATCAATTTACTTTCCTAAAATCACAAGCTAAGGTGCTTCTCAAATGTCAGTGTCATCGAGCAACGAAGCGGCAGATAACTGCTTTCAACAGCGACAATAATCTGTTGGCTAGTGGTCATACTCATCATGAGTCCGTTTACGAAACAGATATTAATTTCCCAAGTCCCTGCATCAATGATGATTCATGTCTCAGCTCTTTGATGAGGACCGTTGTTGGAGGATTAAATCTCCTGACTGAGAACCTAGAACGGCTAAATAAGAAACTAGCGATCGTAATTGAAGGTAAAATTAGAATAGCCATTAATGCAAGACTTCTGCCAATTATCTTTTGCAACTGGCGAGTAAGTTCTGTTAATTATCCGCCGGAAACACCCTCTTCACAAACAAGATTACACACCAACAGATAACGTCACGATAAATTGCTTTCGTCTATTTATTTCAACATTCTCTCATATTCATCCCCCGACTGTTCAAATGCAAGAAAATGTGTTCTTCACAGTCCCCTTAGACCCAGATGCATTAAATAGCCTTGAAGATGCGACTCATTTGCAACTGCTTAATGACGGGCAAAGAACGGATTACGACTACGATTCATGGCTCGAACTTTTTTAGAGAGGCGCAGGAATTCCACAAAGTATCACCTGACTCAACACCAAACACAGTCAATGTGCGAGATATATTCCCTTATGCTGCTTCTGATTCAAACCAGGATTTACCAGGTGAATCTGCAGACAACACAGTCCAGAGCTTTGAGGATACGCCAACTTCTCCGTACTCAAACGGCGAACACCCGCAAGTTCCAATTCCGTCTAAAGTAAATGTTCCTCATTGACTTTCACAGTTCTGTCAATCTTGATGCCTTGCAAACAACCGTTTCAGAGAACAGTGTTCAATCCAAGGAAGAATTCTTGAGTGCGCCAGTGGATGATGAAATCGCTGTTAAAAAGCTCTCATACCTAGATCTAATTGCTATCGCCCTATCGGATCGACGAAGTCACACCTTGCAGAATATCTACAGCTGGTTCAGAATGAATACAGTAAAAGCAACTGGAACGCGATCCAAGAGCTGGCAGGACAGCATTCGAAACAACTTGTTTGAACATCATCAAGTGAGTATAGCTCTACATTAAACTTTTGTAACCGTTTATTAACAACATTATAGCTTTTTGAAAAAGTTATAAACCCCGGCGAGAAAGGCTACCGTTGGCGCCTCAGGGAGTCTAATGCTAGGGTGGATTGTCAACCAAAACAAAAACGCTCCCGACGGAAAGCAGCACGAGTGAAGGGGGTCAAAAAACAGATGGCCGTTGTTGATCGCTAGTCCGTAACATGTGTATGGAAGCTTACACATGTAGAACATGCGTTTGTTTAGAGATTCGTTACACTTAAGCTAACTCAGAAAGTTCTCTGAAAGCTTGATTGTTCGACATATTAGATTGTAAAATGCAAACTAACTCCTTTAAATGGCAAGCTTTATGAGAATTAATAAAAGTCCTTATTGGAAAACAATGTAATAGTCGATGTTTGAACCTTCTAGTCAGAGCAGCGTGACGAACGGCCTATTTGTTAGCTAACATACCGTGTTTGTCAAACCAATTCAGAAATAAAAATTATAAGAAGGTTGTATAATTCACTAGAAAAAGCCTTTTCCGGTACGGAATTTTTCTCGCAAACACGGGTCAGGAGTTACAAGCGTATTTCCTATATACTTGCTAGAGAGCTACTGCAGGAGAAGAGCAGTGAATCAAGAACGAAATTTATTAGCCTAGAATGAAGACAACAAAAACGTATGGTTCTACAGTTGCTGAAAAAAAGCTACTAGAGAAAGCCTTCCTTGAAGTTCATTCAAAGTCTACAAGAAAAGACAACTCTGGACAGTGCTTTAAGATTCCTAAGCTTCGATGAGATTAGACTAATCTAATTCTTACAATAAGCCATACGAAGTAGAAAAAAAGCCTCTGAAGAAAGGCGCTAAATTCCTTCCTGAAGGCTGAGCCAAAATTCCACAACAGAAGCTTGACTTATGGCGTTGCTTACATTTCTTTCCTTACTGATTTAGAATGATTTAAGGAAGATAATTACATTCTGCAACAGTTCGACAAGGCAATTCAAGTAAATAGAAAAGAAAATCTCGCAAATAAATTGGCACACGCCTGCCTTTCAAGAAAAGTGTTACTGCACGCTGTTCTACTGCTCTGATACGAAATAGGCCTTGGCTGCGTCTGAATATTCTTTCAGTAGAAAATCCGCAGTGAAATATTGAACTTAGAAAGGACACATTCTGGGAACAGAGGCAACTTGTTCGCGATGGTCACCTTGAAGGCGCCACACACCGATTGGTTGCGGCGCAAAACGATGTCAAAGCAAACATAATCCTTCATACCATCACACAACCTCTCTCACTACGTAGCGAAAAGCCTCATGTGCTAAAAAGTAGCCAAACCTTAAGCATTTAAAGCACTGCAATACCGCGTACAGTTTGAAAAAACAATTGCCAACTCAATAGACACACGCCTTTTTTTGTAACTACCCTGCTCAAAGAGTATGTTGTTTGGTATCGTATGTGATCCTTGCTCTCCCACTGGTCGACTTCGGCATACTAGGATTTTCGCTACTTAGGGAGAGAAGTTAAACACTGCAGCTTATGGGGCTGAACAGATAATCATTTTTGGCTATATTCTATCGGTCGCTACAATCTTACAATGGAGAATCGTTTCCAGGTCAGACTACCGATATGTCAGATGTATTGTGAAAGCCAGCTTGATAAAGTTACCTTCTAATTTCTTATAATTACTGGCTCTTGATCTAGATGATCTTGTTCGGAGCCTTCCGTGCCATTTCGACCGGCGATCCTCGCTCGCAACTTCATTCTGGTCACGAGGGAGCTTCATATATGAGAAGACCGCTGAGTCGGGTGTAGACTAGAAGAAAACCATAAGCCGCGTAGTTAATAGAGCTTAGTAATTGACATTTTAATTGCAAGCCAAAGTGTGGCTCTGTCTAACAGCCAGCGCTTAAAACATGGTGAAACGATTTTCGACGAGGATTCTGAACGAAGCTTGCACCTACCTATTTCCTTATACTTCTATGCTGTCTAAAGAACAAATATTTGCATGCCTTCAAATTTGCTGCTCTATTTCCTTTTTGTTGCTCCTCAGCACCACGAGCAATTTTTGCAATCTGTTTTCCTTCAAGGTTTGAAAATAACATAATTTGAGCGCTGTATTGAGTTATCGCTTCAGTTGGCGCTAAGAACCGGCTTCTTTTCGAACTCCTGTGATATCTGTAGGAATGAGTGCGATGCATAGTTAATTTGTGCAAGGAGAAGGGAATAGATTAAAATTAGGTATTGTTGTTTGACACTCTCTCGTACCTATGAATCTGTTGAATTTGGTTTGGGTGTTGTTTATGTCACATTTGAAAATTTAAAAGTTCGCACTTGATAATATTGTTTCGCTTCTGTATGCAATAGACTTGTATAAGGTTACACCCTAAGTTATTATATTACAAATGCACTTTCCTTCATGTCCAAGAATCTCATCAAATGTGACGCATCAAAAATTGAACGACTTACGTAAATGAACGAAGCCTGGTCGTGATGATTAAGATAATCACTTACCGAAGCACGTAATTTGTAGAAGATGTTACGGTAGCCCTGAAACCTCTCACGGGCGTGGGGGTTAACATTAGCCAACTACTACCGGAACGGCTCATGATGAGTTAAAGTTGATTATTATGAGAGCTGACTAGCACTGTACTTAGCTTGAAGATGATGATCAAGTTGAAGACTATCGATTCATGATCCGTTCGCCAAATGATGTCCCGTCCTATGTAACAAAAACCCTGGTAGACCGAAATCAACTAACGAGAGCACGAGAAATGCTCTGAATACTACACGGTATCCTATGTGTACTAAACGTGACAAAACGACTTTAAATTTAGTTTGGAAATTGGGTCATCAGACTCTTCACAATAATGCGTCGTCTTTTGAATCTTAAAATTTATAGCTTTTCTCGTCATCATGATTATTTCGCCACGTAGAGCATGCTATTATTGTCGCTTCCGCTTCGGCTGCAAATGAAACTTCTCTGTGTACACTCTATCGTTGTAGGATATTAGGGCTAGCACATCTAGTACAATATTAGCCCCATGCACTACTGTATCATTCCTCTCATGCGTCTCTTCGATTGCACGATTGTCCCCATTAGCCAACTCAATGGACGCATATCGTCTTATAATCGTGCGGTTGTTGATCATAATTACTTAAGTGTTGGAATGAGTTTAGCAACATCTGAGGAGGAGTGAATAGCAACGTCTAGTGACTGTGCCATTGTCAAAAAACATGTCGCGTTTGAAATTGAGTTTGCAGAGTAATGGTTTTGAAAACAAAAAAGAAGTTTACAGAAAAATGTAGTAATCGCATCAGACAAGTTTAGCCAGTCCATGTGCTTACGCTTCAGACGAAGTAAATTAACGGTAGCCTTTGTCATGTACTCGTTCGAAAATTTAATCATCAAAATAACAGCTTACTAAGTGATGATTAGCACTCTTCGATCGACAGTTTATGTTATCATGTGTTTGTTAACTTATATTGTGTCAAAATTAAGTAGTATGTTTTGGCTCGCGTCGGGTTTACTAATTTCTAGAAGTAGAAACGTCTCTTCTCAAAATTACCAAATTAGTCCTGCCCCACCCCAATCTTTGATCCTCTAGTCAAGAGATATAATACTTGCCTAGGGCAGTTGTCCCTTTACTAGCATGTCACAAGTTTAATTCATGAATAAGAGCAATGGCTGATCAAAGAGTGCCTTTCATCATCATTGTAACATTAGCATTGAAGACTGTACTAGGAGAACTTAGACCTAAGATAATGTCTTTTTCACAGTTACTTACATCAGAATCTAGTGAAGACACTTCCTGATTAACATGCCTTTGCAGCAATATCCGTATCTATCGGTTCAGGCTTGCGTATATGATGCGTCAAGTACAACAATGTAAACGTGAAGGCAACAAACATGTTGAAATACAGATTGGCATAGCATTGACCTTGTCGACAAATCTTATTCTCCCTACTTATACTTCACACAATTGTGCCCAAGACAGAAAAAAGAAGACGTTTATTCGCTTACGCAGCCCCGTTAACTACTTTCTTCAATTGTAATCTCAAAATCTCTTGCCTATCTGCTCAAACAAGGCTCAAAATGTCTCGCGATGATAGGAAGCCTCCTGTATCAGGAGATTTCCTTGTTCAGAAGAGATTGTTGGCTGTACCCCCATTCATTCCAGCGCTGAAACACAGTTCCACAAGTTCAGCTAGTGGTACAGCGACCCAACTGAATGCTTTTTCAACTTGTACAGAGAACATCATAGCTGTGCCTGCAAAGAAAAGCACCATCGTGGACATTGACTAAGACGTTTCGGACATATTCAACCAGCTCCCACAACTTCCAGATCCCCTTCTAGAAGCTCACCCAGAATTTCTCCACTGCGTACCTCCTGAAGCTCCTATCTATCGCGAATTCTCTATCTTTACAGCTGGAAGCATAGAAATGGGCAAAGCTATACAGTGGCAAAAACATATGGCAACCTTCCTGTCTTCTCTCCCTATCACTGTCAACAACCCTCGTAGAGGCAACTGGAATATCGCCAACACGCAGGAAGCTGAGAACAAGGCTTTCAGAGACCAAGTCGAGTGGGAGCTTTTAGCACTCAAGAAGTCTAGTGTGATATGCTTCTTCTTTGATGTAAACACTATAAGCCCAGTTACGATGTTGGAGTTAGGTCTCTGGGCACGTTCAAAGAAGGTGATTGTCTGCTGCAATAAAAAGTTCTGGCGGGCTGGCAACATTCAAATCGTTTGCGAACGCTATGGAGTACCGTGTGTTGATTCATTCGAAAAGCTGGTTTTGGAAACCAAGAAAATGCTTGTGGAGAAAGGCTTAAAAGTAAGCAACCATCAGATTTAGAAAGTGTTTGAAAAAGACACTCTTCAATCACGCTCGCAACCGTGTGAAAGAGGTCGGAACTACATCGCCAGTTTTAAAACAATATGAAAAGAGATTTAGTCGACTCGTTGTAGCAGCGAAATCTCAATTCTGAAGTCGAATTTGAGTAATCGTAGTAATCTGGGCGTTTAGTCATTTCCTAAGTCAGGCTAACGTTATTCATATATTGAATCAGACTTTTTTGCGCAGATTAATTGCTGTACTAAAATATGCATTGAAATTAGCACCTATTATCATCAACGAGAAATGCAGAGAATGACTTATCCAAAGTAAGTCTTGAGTGAGTGCCGCATTCGAATTTTTGTCAACTCAGGCAAAACTCTACGTTTTGTCGTCAAAATATGAGACACTTATTATAATCATCTTTACGGCTTTCTACAGGAAATGATGGAAGAAAGTGAGATCTTTCTAATATGATTTAAAGAGAGCGAATCTATCCACACTAGAAAAATATGACAGCTCGATGACAACTCGAAGTTGGTCAGTTAAATTTGATAAGAACAACACATGATGTGCACAAACGAAACAGACTGAAATTCTCGCTCGTAAGTATGGTACTTTTCTACCTAAACGAGAAGTAACATTGCAAGCTGTTGAAATGAAAAGGAGCTGCAATAATAAAGTTCAGGTACTCTATCGTTTGGAACACTTCTGTGCGTATTTTGCACACGGAGTTGCTCTTGCATTCAAATTAGACTGCTTAGTCGCAGCTGTATGAGTTTGTGTTGGGCAGAATTTTGGTGCACGTGCCGATTACGTGTGGAGCTTTATGCCACGTAGCTGAGTGAAGCTCTGGTTTGGCTTCAGCCATGAGCGCGAAACAAAACGACTAATGATTTTTAAAAAGGTAAAAAAAGTATCAGTCTATGAGTCATCATTTAGGAATGAATTAGTTGCAAATTTATTAGAAAAATTAGCACAGAAACCACATAGGCATAAAGAGGACACAACTTTACATACAGAATAGACTCCTAGTATGCCCAAAATTAATTGAGGTGATGTTGAGTAATGTGTGCGTGAATAATTTTACAGTTAATGAAGCGCATATTTTCTTCGCCGTAGGCCCACTACTTAATCTTAACAGCAGTTCTCGTCTAGACGCAATCCATAGAAGAGTACTCGAAGTGATGTGTGTTGTAGCACATCACTCTGCTGCCAATCCCACGCCTTATTTATATCATCATTGATTGAAGAGTGCAGAGATAAATGCCTTCTCCGTACACATGTTGACAGAAATCTCTGACTTTGCATGGCAAGAATTTTAAGAGTTTTCTACAACTGTGTCTATTTACAAATATCACATTTAGCATCCTATTAAGAACATTTAATTTAAGATTTAATGACGGTGAGCCCTACTTTCAAAATTTTTATGTGGTTTTTCAACGACGTGTCTTTTTCTAATAATTTGTATTTGATAGTCCACAAGAGAGACAAACATCGTGGTTGAATAGACCTCAAATGGAAAAGCGTGCATCGTGATAAATAGAGTGATGTTTTGATAGATTAAACAACACAACGTTGAACTTAGGTACTGTCAGAGTACCTCTTCATCGTTCAATCTTTCACTAATGTCCGGTAGATTGTCCGCTCTCCATCGGGATCGTAGACGTGCGTACCACACATGGTCATGGAATACCCAAGTCGCCTCTTTTTTACAGCGAGTACGCGTGTCAAGGTATTGGATTCCACCATGCTGCTTTACCTGTCGTTCTATCTTACTGTTACATAGCCTTCCAAAATCACATTTGTTGTTTGGACCCCAGAGTCCAATATTCCACATTGTCCTTTTCGACCAATCTTCTATCACGCATACCTTTTCTTTTGTCAAATATCTATATGTCTCAATAGGCCCATTTCCACCACGGTAGCCACTCAGACCAAAACTCAGTCGCTTACCAGAGTCCTATGGCCCGAGAACAGGACAGATCCACATAGGCCAGGAGTTCCACTCATCATGCAGCGTTTCCATGAATTCGCTTACAAAATCAAAAGGAACCCCAAAATCGTGATAGACCAAGGTCTTTCGCCGGCCGGTTGTGTTGCGACTCGTAATAGCAGGACACCACAATGGCATTTTCTTCGCAAATTTAACAGAAGAGCGATCACTGTACCGAAACAAATAGGTTTCTATTGATAAACGCTCTAAGTGAGGTCTTTTCCTTCGCTTAGACGCAAGCCAGATAGATTTGACATGGTGGACAAAACTGTCGCCCTTCTTAATTTTTACCTCTGCAATATCTGTCACTGAAGGTGAAAATCGGCCCGTTACTATCATGCTAGATTTGGGAGAAAGCAGAACCCCTTCCACAAAGTCGATTTCCGCGTTTGACTGGCAGAGTTGAATAGCAGCAAGTAACTCCGAGCTGTCACAATACGGCCAGTAGGTGAGTTCAACGCAGGCTCCTGCTCTACAGAGAGCAATTTTGAGCATAGTAGTCATGCTGAGACTGTGCAAAGATCCTGCACTGCCATAGAGTAGCTCAGCCTCAAGCATTTCACTTGCTCTTGCGCAGAATAGCTGGCCATCTCCTAAGACGACTTCGATTGCTAAAACCGTGCAATCGAACGTGCCAAATCTGAAAGACGAGGAACAGCTCGTAGTGGTGGCAAAAGCCTGTCCAGCTGTGACTTGTTTAGAAGACGCCACCACTGTTGGAAGGAAACTGTAAGGGAGCGTAGCTTGAACTAGCATTTCTATGGAAACATTAGGCTTAACGAGGACGGTTTCAGCTTTTGGATTAAGGTGAAGTATCTTGTCAAAGCAGTGGACCTGCGTGCTGAAATTAAAGCTATGACTGCGTGGAAGACGAGTACAGTTATGTCTCTGATTATAGGCTGCAATCATGTTACGCAAACAGCCGACCTTCTTCCAGTGCTGGTTCATTCGGCTACGAAGATCGAACTCATATCCAGAATGAGCTGTAGTAATATCTAGGCCCCTGATCTTCTCCTGAGACTTTGTACCTCTGCAGAAGATTGGGAGACAACTAGATACGGACATACTCGCGATGAAGGTAAATAATTAGAAAAGTTCTTTTGTTTAGTTTTCTCTTGGTTTGAGAGAAACGTACCAAAATGCTCATTCTATCAATTTATTTCCTGTAGACAGTTCCTGAAGAATTGACCTATTTTGAACGCTAAAAACATGATTGTCGAAGCCAAGTTTGATTAAGCGATCTAATCTACAGCTTAAACTGATCATCCTCTTTTTTAAAGTAATCCTTATTTTCTACAATCCTCTTAAAGTCGCACTTTTGATGCCGTTTTCTCCAATTATTCTTACTGTTGGCATGTTTTGCTGACCTTGAAAACAGTGGAAATGGTTCTGATTGACAACTTGAAAATTTTGTTTAAGCAGCCTTGGTGTCATTTTCTGATTTTATAAACTCTGCTAAGAGAAGACAAAGTGATTGCATGATACAAGCAAGCTAAGGATGAACTTCTAAGATTTCATGTAAATGAGGGTCCAACGAAGACTTGGAATTAAAATTAACAGATAAGCTCTTACGTAAGATTGAAAAGAAGTTTATCTAGATGGTATACCATGATTAATATGTGTAACTGGATGAGACGATTGGAGAAATAACAGTGTTTATTTTCAGGCTGAGAAGAGATAAGAGAACATAAAGCAATAACTCGTTCCCTTGAATTTTAAAAACTAGTTAACAGTTTATCATGATTGGGTTGTTTTAAACTGATAATTCCGTGACCTTAAATTTCAAGCTTTAGACTTGTACATTGTTTAAAAAGTTCAATGAAAGTATGAGTAGTCTCTTGTCTTTTAATGACTACGCAAAAGAGACTCCCAATCCTGAGAACTTACATGATCACAATCGGCATAGACTACTATTGTAGGCTCTGCATTCGTTTCTTTGATTCAAAGTGCACTATCAAGCGTCAACTATCATCGCCCCATAAGAATTAGTTGCAAACAATTTGATTACCCGGATGTGTTCTTTTAAATTAGCTAAACGCTTTTCATAAATGTCCCCAACTTACACAGAAGCATTGCCTGTGTGTGCAGTCTGTACTTAGTTTGATGAACCTAAAGGGCGAAATCTTATGGCATTTTGTTATAGGATTGGAAGCACTTCCCTGGAAACATTACCTAAGATATCGTTACTTGAACAGCTGTACAATGTTTAAAATCCCTTCTATACAGAATGGCTTTCGTAAACGTAGTGACTTTTTCAGATTCCACGAGAGGAAAGGTTTTGTCGGGGATATCACGCGAATGTACGGCTGTGAAGGTTACGGGTAAAACTTGCGTAAGCAAAGGGAACCTAGTGATCAGGGATAATACCGAATAAGTTTCAAATTGAAAAAAGGGACTATTTTCACTTATTCTTAGCTAGACACAACACATGTATAAACTTCTTTCTTTATTTTAAGGCCGTCTTTTCAACTGGACGGATTTTCTTTTGAGCATGCATTCTAAAAAACGAAGATCTTCGTTATTAGAGGGATCTTTGCTCAAAAGGCTTTGTTTTGGACAGGAAGATTCTAACAGACAGAAAAAGATGAGGCTCAAAATTGATTGCACGCAGCCTCCGCAACCGGCACCTGAGCAAATTCTATTTCCTTAGTCCTCAAAAATCTTAGAGGAAATATCACGATTGAAGAATCCATTCAGATCTTTTGGTTCGCCCAACCACTTGCCTGTGTCTGATCTGATCTGGTTATTTGACCCAATCGCGTCACAGGAGGCAGTCCAAGAAAAGAAACCCTCGTATCTAAGTTGGTCACCACATGTTGCCTCGGAGCAGGTGTTTCCGCAGCTGTACACTGGTGACAAGCCGACTGTGAGTCCAACATCTTTCTGGAACTTGAGCAGCACTCTTGTTCCCTCAAGCCGTGGCCGCAAAAACGTAGCAAACACAGAAAATACTCTCATAAGGGGCAAGGCAATATCACCTCTCTTCATCGATCAACTCTCATCAGCCATTAAAGAGCCTGTGGTAGGCGAAGCCTGTGAGTATTTAGGCGCTCGTGTAGAGGATCAATGCAAGGAGTTCAAGAAAATGTTGATCGCTCACCGAGCTGCTTTTCTGGCTTCTGTAGCCCAACAGCATGAAATATTTAAGGGGGCAGTGGAAATGCATAGTCAGATGTTCGAAGCTGTGCTTGAGGAGGCATTAAAAGAGTTTTTGGACTTAGCCCACAGCAGTGCACAAGGGGTTGATCACTAAGCGCTTCGACAAAAGTTTGGGTACGAAAGCCTTTGGCTTTCAATACAAACAAAGAATCTATTCAAAATTAGGTGACGAAAGTAATTATTGAAACAAAAAAGCACCTTTAATGCAAGAGAGAACCGGTTAGTTATACAAAAAATTATACCATGAATTGAAATAGCTTCGAACGAAGTATCATAAGAAGCACTGCATAACCAAATGTTTCAAATAACAGAAACGGATATCCCTCATTGCGTATAGAAAACCAGGTGTGCCAGGGAAACGAACAGATTTTAGGCTTTCAAAAACACTGCAATGACATGATTATTGCGATTAATTGGTTTCAAACTTGAAAATGAGTCCATTTTGTTTAGTCTAGTTGGAAGTGAATGTTATGTAAGGTGGCACGCGAGCCTTGCGCTCTCATTGGTTGTTTTATACACACCAAGGTTTTCGCCGCGTAAGGAGGTAAGTTGAATATTAGCATGAGAGTTTCGCTTTCTAACAAAAATGTAATCTTAATGATCAAAATGGTAAGTTTAAATATCAACTCAAGCTGTCAAAGTCATCCAACGAAATACTATGGTGACATCTTGAAACGATCAATTTATTTCAAAATTGGTGATTGCAGGAAACAAGCAACAATTCTAAGATAGAATTTGAAACGTGAACTTACAGACTATTGTCTGTCCCTGTGTGTAGACACCCGCTGTGCTTAGGCAAGTTGACTTTCAGTAATCCAATAACTTCGCATACCATGACGTTTGTCTTGCTTCTGTAACATTCACGGACTATAGCCTTCTATAATCTCCTAAGACTACCCCCTCCTGATTTCATTTTCGCATAGACCGGAAGCACGGGTGTTTCTCGTTACGGGGAGTGTCTAGTCACGCAAGTATGAAATTTAGCTAACATTAGGTTTAAGTAACGTGATTACCAACTATGGTTGTCATCATTTTCTTGGTAGGTATGCAAAAATTCTCCAGACGCAAGCGCAACCTCAACTGCAGTCATCGTTGTTGTTTTGCTACGCGTCAAAGTGTGATGAAGTTCGTGACACTCGAGGACCACGCGCACGGACGCGGTACCTGCCGGAACGGTAATTTGCTGGAACTAGAAAAACGGGAAGGTGCCTAGGTTCCGATGTAATATTCGTGCACCCAGAGATGATTAACGAGGAATAAGCTTCGAGGTTATTATCACCATACGTAGTTAGCGGATACAACTACTAGTCGATCCATCTACACCTGGACTCCCAGTTCTAACTTTGCTCTGCAACACTCATCAAACGAGCTTGAGCTGCCCCGTCATCCTTGGACACGCAGTTGATAAGCTAACTACTAGCAGCTAGCGTGAACTTGAGCAACGAATTAGAATGGAGTCTGAGTAACGTGAATAGATGGCACTCGACCGCTTCTGCATGAACAGGCTGACGACTTCTGCGAGCAAGTCAGAAAAGCGATGTTGTGACTGCGAACGATTGTGAAATCGAAACTGCTGGTATCCGTGCAGTATGGAGAGCAAAAATAGACACAACCACGAGCTTTTGAGCTCAAACTAGACTTCGGACGATTGATTAAGTTACGGATGAAAAAGTCAGGTACTTATTAAATTTCTAAACCTTAGTAGTTCTACTAATTCACTTTTTTCGAAGTATATTCACAGACTAGCCTTTGCTTCGCATTATGCATAATCGTATTTATGGAGCACAATGAATGTTGTTAATCTGTGGTGAAAAGTTTTGCTTTCGGCTCACATAAAGCCTGATCTCGTGAGGGAACGTCTCTCCCTATGCGCTGAAACACCTGGTGTGCCGAAAACGATCAACGAGAGCGCAAAGGGTCGCACATCATACTACGAATTATATTCCTTGAATCAGGGCACAAGAGAAAGTTTTATCAGTTGAGTTGACAATTAGTTGGACCTGCTATGTACGATAATGAATCGTTTTAAAACCTCTTTATCTCGTCACTATTTCGTCACACATTGTTTTTCGCTACTTAGGGTCGTCACTATATGTAATGTGTAACCTCTGCTATAGCTTGCTATATTTACAAACATAAAAAATCCTGTCGAGTTTTACTGCTAAGACTGAGCTTATTACTATAATTGTATCTATATTTCTTCTTGTGAAGATTAATGTCGTCTTTCACTTAATATAACCCTGTTTAGTCTTCCTTTGTAAATTTAGTCAGGGCTGCTATCAATATGATATCAACGCATAGTATCAAACAGCATATCAACAATCTCCCTTACGAAATTTTAAGCGAGATCCTTGAAAATGTTGCTAGACTAGAAGCACGTGACAGACCATCATATACCTTTGGTCTGTCGCGACCTTTGCTTTCATTCGATAAGTTCAACTGTCAGCGCTATGTGAAAGGTCCGGTCTCTTTGGATATGCTAAAGTGGGACATAACATCATCTATCCGAAGCATTTGCTGGAAATGGCATCAGTGGGCACTAGGATATGCTCTTCGAGACATGTTTGTGAATCACCAGAAAGGCGGGGAGGTTTGTTGGCTAAAGGCTATTCCAACCTGTCTGAAATCTAACTGGATTACAGAAATGGGCTGAATTATCAAACAGCAGAGCTCTCTTTGCTATCTATGAACTCATTGATCGTCCTAACGGCACGGCAGTTTACCGCGATCTAAATGCGCTTCTCAAGCGGACCCTAGCCATGTTCAGTTCTTTTCCCGCGCTGGCAACACATGTCAAGCGATTGTCGTTCTACGGATTCCACGTGGCCGAGACCAGCACACTACTGATGAAGTCTGTCGCTAAATGCCGCAACCTCACCACGTTGTCAGTCCCATGGACGACTATCAGGCACGTAGATGCACACGCGTGGCAAACCGTGCTGACAGGCAACATCAACCCGCTAATCTCGCTGGAACTTCTGTGCAATGCCTCTGTATCTTTGAAAACTCTTCAGGAAGAGAATACCGTCAATCTCCATGCCTTAGATTTCCTGGATTTTGGTGAGCTGCAGCGCTTAAAGGTCTTCGGTGATGCCGCCTATATGCCGATCACGGATGACGATCTTGCAGCTATCGCTCATACTGCAACTCAACTCTACGAGCTTCACCTTACATGTATCTCGACTATCTCATTAAGTGGTGTCATGGCCATCGTCGCTGCATCACGGGACACGCTCCGTGTTCTTGAACATAGCCCCCGGTCGCAACACGGGTTTTCACATCCCCATCCCGGGTTTCCAGAAAACGATGAACATTTATGCGAGACCATTTCAAGATACCCAAGGCTAAAAACACTGTCCGTATCGCTTCCATCAGTTTGCTCCAGCTTGTTCTCCAACGAAAATGCCCCCTTCACTGGAAACCTGCAAGTGCGTGCGCTACATATTTGCGAGCACGCTGGTACTTCGTCGAAACAAGGCGACCCGGAGACACTACGAAAAACGCTCGGACAGGCTCGCCGTCTCATACAACGATATGCCGAAGGAACGCTTCCGCGTGTACTCTACATTGAGTTGTTTATTGATGGCTGCATCTTTGAACCTGGATACTCGCTGGTACATGGAAATTTTGGTGCAGCTGAGTTTTCATCTACTTAATTGAAAATGAAAAGCATAGACTGGAGTAGTAAAGGACCCTATGGAAGTTCTGGTATCTATCAAAATATCGAAGACGAGGAGTGGAAGCATATACACGAAGACGCATATTTGACTGGAGTAGCCAAGTAAAAATTGAACAAAAGCAGTTTTCTGATTTGCATCTACGTGATTGATATGAGTCAAAACAAAGTAGATTCGAAATAAAGTGACTGCATGAATTTACTTGACACTCTGCCAGGTACCTCCTCTGATATTTGATTTCTAGAAACAAAAAAATCAAATTGGGATTGCAAGTTGAGACTCTAAAGACCATAAAGTATCTTTATGAGCTTTCTGAAGAGCAAAATAGGTTCTCTTTTCTTGCCATATTCTGCCTCCCTCAAATTTAACTCACCTAGCAATGAGTGGTGAGAGGAGTAAGGAAGAGGATAGGCTTGGACTGGAGAAATAGAGTAACGTCTATCCCTGCGTAGCGGGACACCCTGTGTGCCGGGACCGGCCAATCAGCTCGCTTAAATCACAGACTTCTGCCCAAAATCTGCAAGTTGATTGGCTGGTCCCGGCACGCAGGGTGTCCTGTTACGCAAGGACGGACGTTACTGATGATTGTATTACTACGTGCAAATTACCTACAATTTGGAGCAGGAAAGTATGTGCTGAGTCATCTACTAATGCCGCAACCAATCAGCATGTGGTGCCTTCATAGCAGCCACTGCGGACTATAGGCTACTCGCAATGCATTGTGTCAGCCTGTACGTGAGCACTCAGTTCCTACATAGTCTCCGAGTCCTACACTCCTAAGAGTACAGCAAGGTCCTCCTGGTTGTTCCCTCACACATCGTGTAAACAATATTAGGAAGTTCTGTACCTCGGAATTAACGTTTACCAAATTAAGACCGCAGAAGAAGATTTTAATATTCAAAGAATGCAAAGATAGATGGGCATTAGTGCTCTTTAACTGGAACAATTTCGTCGAATGGTTCATTCTTCTCGGAAAATCTGCCAAGTACCCAACTACCATTTAACTTTTCATAGATTTGTTGTTAAAATCTGCCAAACTTCATATATCAAAGTAAGAAGAGTCCTGGCATGGTGCTCAATTATGTTTCTAGTCATTTATTCGTCTCTGGATTCGCTTCCGCACATTGAAAGGTAAAAGAAGCAGAAATTGACTTGAATAGATGTCGCGTAGAGTACAACAATTTGCTAGCCATACAGCGAGAGATAATTTGTTTTAGCTGCGACAACAGATTTTTTGATATGTTGTGGCTTCGCATGAGCAGAAAATAGGACCTTATGCCCCTCCCCTACTAGCGAAAAACTCGGTTTGATGGCAACTTGGACAACCATCAAAATTTCTTGAAAGATTAATAATCGTGAAGAGAATACTACATTAACTGCAAGCTCCAAAAAACAAAACGATTCCTACTGTGTCCAGTTTGAAGAGCATATTGCGTAAGATTTTTCGCAATCCGGGTTGTTCGTCACGCAGGGAGGGACGTTATGGCGGGATGTCAGTCAACTCCCATGTTACCTGAGCTTGTGAGCCACTTATGCACATCTGAAAGTTTTCACGAAATTCTAAAAAACTTGACATATTGCAAACTATGTCCTCATTCTAACATTTCCACATCGTGTTCCAATATGACAGTCTCATGGCGGGACACATGAGCCTTTTTTCTTGATCCGCGGCTCTCTAAAGTTGCTTTAACTAGAATGTCTGCAGTGAGTTTCTGTATTAATAAGCCAAGTCTGACATTTGATGATGAGTTTTAACAACATTTTCTTCTTTACTGTATAAGGTTTGACTTATTTTAACTGCATCTTAGGCTCTTATTTCTTTGTATTGAAAGATGGTGTAGCCCTTATTGATCTAGTTAAATTTTTCATTTTTCAAGCGATGAAACACCACTACAAGACCTAGAAATTCTTTAATGGTTTGATAGATGACGGCTTTAAATTCAAGATCTCTTCATGAGATCTGGAATGAGTGCAATGTAGACTGAAATTAACATGTCAACAATTCGCATGATGTTGCGTCCCTTTCTGTAGCCGGCTTGGGAGCCTATGTCTTCAGTCATGTCTTTGACCTTCACCACACCATTACTCTCGGTGTAACTGTTGTCAAGACGACTTCTATCTTCCTGCGTACGAGTTTGGTTATTGTTAGAGCTGTTTGGCGTGCTTATGTGACGTAGATCAATATTGCTCCTATGTGCCTGTACTGAAGGAGTCGCCCTTGATTTCGCACGTCGCGCATGCTTCATCTTTGCTGCATTAACGATTAGCGAATTTCGAACACTAAGCAATTGTTACTCACTTTGTGTTGAGTAAGTCGTTTCGCCTTGTCGTGAAGCATACATATTAAGCTTGTTTAGACGACGATTATACTTTCTATTCAGGGAATCGTTGAGCAGTTCACAAACTATCTTTAGGGCCTTTCACGACTCAAGTTAATCTCAGACATCTTTCTGAATTGATATCGATGCAAATATTCCACATACCTCTCTATGTGACGAAATGTCTCGTCTTTTCGCTCTGAGAAGCTTCCTTACAACAGCGGCGGTACGCTATTATCCCGTAAGTAGCCATTGAATTGTGCAACCACAAAGGATGAAACTCTCACCATGAGATGTTTGTACTTCATAGTAGGCTCACTTTAGATAGAGAGATGAAAGCGAAGGGTATTCTTTTAACGCTCTGGCTGCATTGTCTCAGCACCTGAGCAAATTTATTCGTTTGAAGCAGAGCCTATGACGTGATTTGGTTGATAAGAATAATTTTTTTATCACGATCCTGTTTGGGTCATCACAGTAAAGGCTCTAAACAAAGATGAAAGATTATAGAACTACGAAAAATTGAATAATCATGTCACTAGTTTTACATGTGTGACCACATTACTCTGAAAGTCTTTGTTACTTTTACTGCGCATGCCTTCTAGTAATAATATTTAGTTCGTTTGCCTAGATTCATGCATAGACCTTAAAACAAATGCTGACTTTTTATTGCCATAATACTACTTACTCTGTCATAATAATTCGCAGCGTTTTCCTAAAATCCTAAACAAAACTATTAATGTCCGAACTTCACATTAGGACTTGTACTAAGGGTTATCTAATGTTACTTCTGATAGGGCAGAAAACCCTCTGCGAAGAAAAAAGTGGCAGATTTAATACACCTAAAAATATTGTATCAACAAAGCAACAGTGTGATGAATTATTTGTGATCTTAAAAGATAAGCTTATCTTGTTATGCCTAGTCAAAGAGCATGTTGCGCAGAATAATGTGCGATTCATGTGCTCTCCTTATTTATTTTCCCCACAGTTAGATGTTCGCTTAGTACAGAGGTACATGGAATATTTTAAATATCTGAGGCTAGAGCTTATGCATAACTTGTAAGAGTAACTATTAATGTTCTCTCTTTAAAATTTATTAACCTGCCTTCCTGGACTTCCACTTTCACAGGGACCATTTAGCCGCGCAAGAATCCAGAATGATAAGCAAGTCAAATCTGTCGAAAAACTTAGACTTTGAACACTAGGCTGGATTTGAGATTGTGCTGCCTGGCTAGTGATTGTGTTTTTTCTCCTATTCATAGTTGCAATGCTGTTTTGCAACGCTTAAGTGATGATTACTAACCGCCCTACCACCCTGAAGCGACAAAGGGCCGACAGAATGATTGAGAGCAGCTAGCTTGCGTTTCAAGCACTGAATTAGAGGAAAGACTGAGTAACGCATAAGGCTGACGCGCCACTGCGCGCGCAAGGCCAGGCCGATAACTCTTGCGAGAGGGTGAAGCCACAATTGCCATCAGCTGTGCTATAGCTGGAAAGGGAACGCAATCTCCAGATTTTCATCCTTCTTATTTCTACCCTACGCTGCACTCAAACTCTTTCTTCTCTGCCTTCAAGATTTCTTAGTGAAAAGCCATCAATCACAATGAGTGATTAGTTCTCTTCACTACGGAACAAATTCTATAAGGCCTCTGAATATGTTTGCAGCATATCGCCAGCTGCCATCCTTCTCGGGATAACCTTTAACGTTCTGGACGCCTGTAAGTTGATGAATTATTCTTCTGATTTCATTTCTGACGACTGGCTGCCAATTTCAGTCTCGTTAGGTGTGCTGTTATTTCCCTCTCTAGAGCATAGCTCTGCCTTTTCTAACATTTAAGCTTAAGCAATGTCAATGTTCATCATGAGGTGGGTCTGCTGCGCAATTAAACCCTCTGCACACTTTAGTTAACCTTGAATAGCACGATTACTTCTTAAATCGCGCTGACTTTTGGAGGCTCTCGTCTTCCTGGAGCACTGGGCTTGATGCTTGTTGAGGTTCTTCCGTTCTTGCGGGGGATTGCATCCGCCATTCAACACAGGTTAGGCGATGGTCACCCTGGGGTACTGCCTACAACTTTGGTTGCATACGCTCTGACCAGCGTACTGCTAAGCTTAGTGATGTTTCTTCTTGGTGTTTCCAGGTGCGGACGCCTGGTCAGGTACTTCCCTCTAACGGTGCTAACGGGAGCTGTTGGTGAGAACCCTATTTTCTCCTTATGCTAGACAAAAGAACTAACTTTAGAAGGTGCTGTAGGAATATCTCTCTTTGTGTTGTCACTTGAACTAACATTGCCTGTGTCATCGCCTCCGCTTGATCTTAAGATTGATTGATTGATTGAATTGGTTTAACGTCTTTTAGAAGCCTCCTATGGGGCATGAAGACGGACTAAGCTATGGAATTACATGAAATCTGTCTATTACCGCAGTAGTCTATTCTGTTTGTTTTTCGGGCAAGGCTGTTCTGCCCCTGCTCTCTTTGTGCGTTACAACCCTTGCCGTTTAGGGATGTCCTGTCTGTATTATGTCTAAGCCCTGCTAGGGCGTGTGCCTCCTGTAGTTTTCCCTTATGTTCTAGTTGCAGCTAGGGCTTGTGGTGTTTTACAGCAGCGTTAGTGCAAAGATAATAGGCTGAAGAATAGAAATAAAGGAAAGATAGGTAAAAGAATGTAAGTTAGGAGATAGTTAGTGAATGTGCTGAATTAAACGGTTGTTAGTAGGGCGGAGTGAGTATTAAGGGTAGGGGTGGAGTGTGTGCCGCGCGCGTAGTGCTTGGCTTTTCTCTTTTTAGCAGACTAGGTGCCTGCTTTGCTATAATAGTTAAGGAGTGTCCTGTATAGGGTGCTCCCCTCTGTAGTAGTGTGTATGTTTGTGTTGTCTTGGCTGCCTAGGCTGCTCTGGTTATCTGCAGGAATGCGTGGAAGTCTGCTAGGCTGTCTAGCAGTGTTGCGAGGTACCTTGCTACTTCTGTCCTAGTTTCTGGTAGTGTTAGAGGCTGTAGTAGCCACCTGTTAAATAATCGCGTGTTTAGTGTGCATTGAACAATGTGCTCTAGTGTTTTAGAGCGGCTGCACGCGCAGTGTGTGTTAGCGTCGTTGTGTTTAAACTTGCAGTAATACCACTAGAAGTCACCGTGCATTGTCCTGATTAAGATTAGCTAGGCTAACACTGGTTGCGACAGCTTTAGTCTAGGTGGTTCTTTGTGCGGTTAGTAGTCTAGCTCCTACTGTCTGTACCAGGCAGATAGTTTGCTTAATTTCTCCTCCTACTATTGTTTCTGGGATAGTCTGATGCTTTGCTTTACCTCTAACCTTGCACTTGCAACTGTTAGGGCGTTAGCAAGGCTGTACAGGAGGCTTAGGTTCTTCGCTTCTGTGTCTGCAAGTTTGTCTGCCTCTTTATTTCCTTGAATGTTTGTGTGCCCTAGGGCCTACTTAACCTTAATCCTGAGCGCGTCTATTGCCCCATAGCATTGTGTGAATGCCTACTAGGAGGATTGTGGTGCATTGCCCCAGAGGCCCTATATGACTGAGGTGCTGTTAATGCACATCTATATCTGGTCTATCTGTTGGGTGTGTGATTTTCGTAGGACTTGCTGCAGTCCTCGCTAGGCTCCTACTGCCTCTGCGTTGAACACGTGTAAGTTCTCTTGCAGTGATCCCTGCCCTTCTTCAATTTTTACTCCTCCCTAGTACGCCACAAATCTGTAGGTGACCCTCTTATCCCCCTCTACTCTTTGCTCTGATCCGTCTGAGAAGATTGTTACATTGTGTTAGGGTAGGTTGCTCTACTATTTTTTAAAGGCTTTTGCTGCTGTGTCTTTGTCTATACCCTTAGTGGGGTCTGTTCAGCAGCCAGGTGTGTATCTTAGGGCAATGTTATGCGGTCTAGGTACTGGCTAAAGTAAGGCACCTACCTGCTGTATTTTAGATTTTAGTTGCTGTCGGTTTCCAGCCCTTCTCCCTCTCTGGATAACTGCTGTTTGCACTCGCCCTGCTAGCATGTGGTCTTGGCTGGTTGTCTGAAGGCGTAGTGCGAAGCGATGTCTTGTGTCCTCTAGGGCTGCTGTTGCTAATGGTAAGCTGGCTTCCTGGAGGAGGATTGTTGTTAGGGTGGTTTTCTAGGCTAGGAGAACTGCTTAAGCAGCTGTCCCGAGAACCTGGTCTACTGTGGCGATGTGCCACCCTACCTGTGTGCTGACTGTCTTTTCCCTATCTGTACGCATAATTTGTGGGTTCTTGGTGCGACCCTTGTACCATGCTTCTGCACTGTATAGTAGGGAGGGTAGAATGCACGTTAGGACCGCTTTCCTTACTGCTAAGGGCGGCGGCCTGTGTGCGGTGCTGCATAGTCCTCTTAGGTAGTTTGCCACCTTCCTTGCTGCCCCTGCTCGGTGCGCAATGTGGGTTTGGAAGGTGAGTTTCTGGTCAAACCACACCCCTAGCTATTAGATAGCAGTCTGGTTTTGTCCTGCCTCTGTTAGTTGTATTAGCCTAATTTCCTTATCCCCTACCCAGATACTTAGGGCGTCTTGGCTTCTCTGTCACGTTAGGTGTATCATCTCCTGTTTTTCTAGAGCGAATGTTACACTGTTCCTTGCTCCCTAGTCTAGTACTTGCTGCACGTCCTCTGCTAGCCTTAACACGTTCTCCTCTAGCGTAGGGCTGGCCCTGTACAGGCAGATGTTGTCTGCGTACCTAAAGCGTAGCGTGGGGTCCACGTTAAGCAGTTCAGCTAGGTATAGCGTATATAGTACGGGTGAGAGCGGTGACCCTTAGGGTGTCCCGCAGGCCACCTTGTATTGCTGTGTGGTCTGGGATCCTAGCCGGACTTGTACCTTCCAATCTGTGAGGAAGGAGTTAACTAAGGTAAGGAGGCCCTGTGGCCATCCTTAGCTTCTTATGCAGTGCAGGAGCCTGTTCTTTAGGAGCGCGTTGAACGCCCCTTAAACATCCATTGTGACTATAGTAACCTGTTTTCCTTCTGCCTATGCAACCTCTACGTCATGCGTGAATGAGGTGACTAGATCTATAGCAGACCGGGTTGGTGTAGCCCCTCTGTGCTGTGGGCTGATCATGTGGTGCGTGATTGAGGTCCATGCTATTCTTTTGGCGACTAACCTCTCTAGGCCTTTGCCTAGGCATAACAGCAGTGCGATAGGTCTCTAGGCTCTTAGTGAGGTTTTGTCTTTCTTTCTAACTTTTAGTATTATTGCAACTTCCGCAATCTTCTAGGACGCTGGGAAGTGCCTTAGTTGTATGCAGTGCTGATACGCCTGGTGTAGGGTCTGTCTGATGTGTACCTAGCATGCTTTTAGGAGGCGCACTGTGATTCCATCTGTGCCTGGTGAGGTGCTGCTAACTCCTATAGTGCTAGCTTTAACTTCTTCTGCTGTGACTGCGTCGTCCTAAGGGAGGGTAGTTCCGCTAGGCCCTTCTCCTTCTTAGAAGGAGGGGGCCTTGTCTAGGTTGTTGTTCGCGTTAAATCTGTCCAGGACCTCCTTCCTTAGCGCTTCTGCTCTTAGCAGGTCCCTAGTGATGGTTGTTCTATCAACTATCAGGGGTGTGTCTTGTTAGTGCGCTGAGAGCTTGTGCCACCCTACAAGTTTGTAGAGGTCCTTGTTGTCTCTTAGCTTCTCAATTCTTGCCTGCTAGTAGTCCTTCTTTGCCTGGCGCACTGTGGCCAGGAAGGTTCTTGTTTCTTGTGACGTAGTTGTCCTGTTTCAGGTCTGGTGTTGCAGGTGCAGTTGGTACTGCGTCTGGCACTCTGCTGACCACCATAGAGCAGAGTGTCTACGTCTACTGTCCCAGTTGCCTGCGGTTCGCATGGCGTCGTTAATGACTTTTGTCAGTTTGTCTACGCATTTGTCTACTTCCGCTGCAGTGGGGTTGCTGTTAAGGCGTAGGACCTGCGGCATGTTCAGTTCTACCAGTCCTGCAAACATTTCCAGCTTTTTGTCCAGGAGCCTGTATTGCTGATGTACTGACTAGGTGCTGCCTTGTGATGGCACCACTGTCACCTGCGTGAAGTGATCTGACCCGCAGTATATGCTGTTGTCTACTGTGGTGCGCGCAAATAGGATGTTTAAGAAGGTTAGGTCTAGGACATGCCTTGCTTTGTGTGTCAGTTGCCCTAGTTCTCCTATGAAGTCTAGGTGTTGCTGTGTTGCCTATTAGGTAAGCCTTGTGCTGCTATTAGTAGAGGCTGCCCCTGGTTTAAACATGCTATGTTAGATATTGAAGTCTCCCCTGATTAGGCAGTATGTAGGGGTTTGCATTTGCTGCAGGTGTTTAAAGATAAGGGGGTTGTGTAGTTGCTGGTATATGTTTAAGATAGCTATCTTATTAACCTGCACCTACAGTGCATCCCTGTGCAGCTGCGGGTAAATCACTTAGGACGTGATGTGGTTGTCCTTGCGCACGTATGTGAGGACCTAGGGTCGTTCCTGTTCTCTGTGTGTCTTGCTGTCCTAGGCTACTACTAGGGCATGCATTTTGTAGCCTGGGTGGGTGGACGTTCTGGTGCCTAGGTAGGTGAATGGCTCTTAGATGCATACTACGTCTATGTTCCCAATCTAGGCTGTCTCAAGTGCGGTGATGTGGCAGGGCGAGCTGCGCCCTATGTTAACCCAGCAGACCTTAAGGGCGTCTGCTGTTCTTGGCTGGTTTTGCCGGCAGCGGGGCCTGTCCCCGCTGGCGTTCTGTTGTTGTGCTATTATGAGTTACTGCTCACGTTAGCGTTAGTGCCCTCCTGCTCTGTAGCAGAGGGGCTTGTGTGCTTAGCCTGTCTCTTCCTTAGCCTTGCTGCTTTTCCTTGCCCAGCTCCTGGTTCGGTTTGTAGCTTTGCGCTGTCCGCTGACATTCGTTTCAGGCTCATGTCCCCTGTCTATGCTGTCGACCTCTGGGGTCGTCTGTCCGCCCGAACCAGTCTAGTCTCTGTCTTATTTGTCTGGGGTACAGCTATAGTGTTTTGTAGTCTTCCTTGTTTCAAGGGGCCATCTTTGTAGGTGGTTGAGAGTCGGCGGGTGGCCACTATCCACACACCTTCCCCCGCCTCTTCCTGTGCTTGCGGGTCCCTCTCTCCCCTTAGTCCTAGGTCCTCAGTGTTGTCTGCTAAGCTGTCTAATGCCTTAGCTAGTAAGGTGGCCCTGTGTCCTGCTCTCCTAATAGGGCCTAGTTCCTTCCTTGTTATCCTAGTCATGCGTCCGTTCACCTGTTGGGGTTTCGCCAGGCAGGTGCTGTGTAATGCTAGATGCAGGCCTCTGCAGTTGGTGCACACAGGGGGGTTGCTGCAGTCTTTTCCTAGCTGCCCTTGGTGTCCCTCTGCAAGCTCGCTGCAGTGCTTGCATCTGGCAGGCCTTGTGCAGCGCGGTCTGTTGCAGTATCCCTGGCAACCTGGATTGTGTCGTTTAATCTGGGGTAGCTTTTGGATTTCTTGTGATGTTCCGCTTGAGCTGAAGAGGCTGAAGGGGCGCACTAGTGTAGCAAAGGAGATAATCTAGGTGACGCATCTTGACTCGTTTATGCTGTGCCTGGAGGTGCAGCAGCTGCGTGGCTATTGTCCGGTTTGCGCCTCAGCTTTAGCCTTAACTAACCCTGTGGTAGTGAGGTTCAATGTGCCTTGTATTGTTCTGTAGTGGCTGGCTACTCCCTAGACTGCGTAGTTAACCTAGGTCTCAGGTAGTCATGCTGCATCTCCGTTAATAGCCCGGAGCATAAGCTCCTAGTTTTCTTGTTCTATTAGTTTTTCCCTAATTTCTATAGAGGCTGTCGTGACAGCCCATCTGGTTCGCGTTGTAGTAATCCTGGGTATGTCCCTAAGGGTTATCCTAGCAACTGCCTCGCAGATAGCTTGCCTGAGCGCAAAGGGTGACGTCTGTGCGAGGCAGGTATCTGTCAGAGCGCTGACTAAGATCCTTGTGTCTTGTCTTTGCGGTGTTAGCTTAGCTGATTTCTTGTTTTAATTAGGCTGAAAGGTTTTTCCTCCTTGCTTAGGGGGGGCTGGTCCTTGCGCTTTTGGGGTCTTAGCTACGTCCGCCTATGTGCGCTAGCTGCGGTTGCTGTCGCTCGAGGAGGTCGTTCCTGAGGCGGAGTTGGATTGCAGCGCTGCGGTAAGGAGTTTTCCCACGCGCTCCCCGAGCGCGGCTGCAAAGGCCTGGTTTTTGTGGTTAGTGCGCTGCTCAATGCACGCGTTAATCGCGTCTGCGACGGCGTTGATGAGTTCGTGTCTGGCGCGCAGGTCCTCCTGGCTTGCCAGGACTTGTCGTTGTACTGCTCCTGTGACGGGGCGTGTGTTGTGAGCCTCTCTACCAGTGTAGCGCCCTTCTGACAATTGCGCGTTCGTCGTTTGGGCCTGCCTTGAGTGGCTCAGGTTGCGATGGCTTGGGGACTTGTGGTCCTGGTGTCGCGTTCGCTGGGGGTTAGGGTCCTGGGGGGGGACAGTCTAGAGTTACATTTGCCATAACACCGCCAGTATTGCCTTCACAGGCTGGCGGAGGGCTGAGGTAGCTCAGGTGAGATCCTAAGATCAGTTTGCAGTAAGAATTAAGGCGATTTGAAAGGGTACCATAAATTCACAAAGTTGGTGTTCGGTGAGCGGCTTGATCTTAAGACGATGGATGAAACGCTCTTTAACCATGAACACGTGCCCTTGCTTTTTGCTTCAGTTGTACCAGCGGTCTTTCTGTGCATCTCTATCAGAAGCAAGATGATTGTTAACCTTACCAGAGGAGTTACTCAGCATCCGCTATATATTCCCATGTTCTGTTTCACTGTCGCAGCTATTTTTTGGATTGTTGTAGCCGGACGCAGTAAAGTGAATTCCAAGGAACTAACGAATTTAGCATCTAGCGGCTGGCTGTTTTCCACAAACCGGACAGGTATTCGTACAATAGAAACAGCGGACTGGAACTATTGGGCATTATTCGACCTGGGAAACGTTCAATGGCATGCGCTTTCTGCTAGAGTGTGGGATGCAGTTCTCCTTATCCTCCTTGGTGTACTGAGCCTAACTGTTTTCATCCCACCGACAGCGCAAGCATTACAAGTATTGAGCTACGATATGAATCACGAGTTTTTCGGTTATAGTCTTTCTAACTTGCTAGCTTTCGTGCTCGGGACTGTGCCCAATCTTGTTGTACGTACCTGTGTTCATACCCTCTTGCATATTGATTGGTATTGAAATTCACAAGGTCTACACTTGTACTCAGTTCTTTGCGCAGGCTGGCGGAGGTCCACGCGAAGCGGTCGTCGTAATCTTATTTACCATTGCATTCTTTTTCGTGTCCACTCACCTCTTGCCCTACGTCCCCACTATACAGGCATCCTTGCTTGTTTGCTTTTTGGGCATTGATCTCACGATCGATGCACTGTGGGATTCGACAGAAAGATTGCCGTAGCACGAATGGATTTCGATATTGTGTACAACAATTGCGTGCAGCTTTTTGGGTTTTGCTCCGGGCATTGGCATTGGCTTAGCATCTGTCCTGGTCGTACATATGTGGCACTATCTTATTGATGTGGTAAGAGACAGAGAAAAAGATAAACAGTACAAGCTAACAGAAATCAACAGCGTCCTAACATCAGCAAACTATGTACAAGGGACAGTCATATCTCGACTGCTCCATCGCTACCGAGATCTATTCTCACTTCTATCAGTACATCTGTACAGGAAAGTCACAGAGCTATGACTGAGGCTGAGAAGATTCTGATTGAGTGCGGAGCAGTAAGTACTGGTCAGACTTATCCGTCCATCATCAGCCTTGGTCGTCGCGTGACTTTCTTGTCTGTTCCACAGATTGATCAGGCCGTGACTAAAGAGGTGAGCAACTCATCAAATAAGTGTTCAGTTATTATTATCAATATCTCGCATGTTGAGTATGTAGATACTTGTGTGTTCGAATTTCTTATAGGCAAAATGTCTGAGCTTGCTAACCTGTCACCCGCTCGTTCGCTTGTAGTCGCAGGGCTTGATCTTGATGAGCCAAAATACAAGGATATACTGATTCAGTACTTTGACAGCCCTAGGTCTGATCGAAGAAGTGAAACAAGTGATGTCTCAGTTAATTCTGACAGAGAAATACTAGGGAAAAGAGGTATCGCATACAGTACGCTAATGGATGCACTGCGTGCCTGTCAACTCGTATCCAAAAGTAAGTTGTCCTCTCATCTATTCGATTCAGACGAAGCATCTGACTTTTCCTAGATCTTACTGAGACTCTTCAGCGATTCCATCAATTTGATTCCTTCTCAGATATCGCCCACAAGGTGGTTTACCAGCTTCCACTACTGCATGAGCAAGCTTACGCATGGATTGCCAAGATGGGATTATTAGTTCGAAAGATAAATACGGGAGAGACCCTGTCATGTTCAAAGTACCCGTTCTAACCTTTATTTCTTATCTTGAAGGGTGATCTTGTAGTTGAGAATGCACATACTACGCAAGGCGTCTTGTTTTTGCCTCTGCGTTCTTTGCGTAGATCTGTTGCAGCGCTACCCAAAGTCATCCTGAAGCACGCCTGGTTACTTTCCCACAGAACCTTAAAGGAAAAAAAAGAGAGCGTTGGCTCTTCTTTCTAGAACTTATGTGAGGGCGATATATACGGTCTTGATTCGGGTATCTCCGGCTGTGTCTACGCAATGGACGGGTTTTGTTGGATCCTAAAGGTTGATTGTACAAATCCTGCGGCATTTCAGTAGGCAGAGCAGATGGCGGCTGTCCCAAAAGAAGAAAGGTTTCAAGGAGCTAACAAGCTTAGAGCGGATTTAACATAGTGCTCTGAGAAAGTATGCTGAGGGGAGATGTAGGTACACTGTTGTTAACTTACTACGATTTTGTCTAATACCTAAAAATAAGTTGAAAGTTTAGATCTAGAGTAAAGCAGGCAATTGGCTTGACTTACAGCTTCTCGTGATGATAGTTTGAGAGATCAACGTCACGTGGGAATGATGCCAAAGCTCTCTGATGTGCAACTTCGCAAGCTGCTGATGCAAGAGCTCAGGTCTGACTTTTTTTTCTTGATGAAAATTGATTATTCAGGGAACAAGAACCCCAAAAATTGTACAGTTCTCCATATTCAATTTAGCCCACGACTCTACTTGCCGATTTTCATCATTGACTTGCAGCCGAAGAAATCTTAAATTACTTCTAGGTACATGCTAAATCTAACATCAGCCTTAGAGCACATTCGCAAACAATGCAGAAACTATATTTAAAAAAAACTGCCAAATTCAATGAATTGGAATAAACTAAAACAAAGAAATGAATTTAAATTAAACGAAATATAAAGGTAGGAGATGTAACGTGCAGCGCTTTTAGTGTGCTACAGTGATAATTTACTGCTCTACATGATGAAACCCTAGTGCGCCTAGAATGACCTACAAGAGCGCAAGGATCCTGCACAAGCTTGTGCAGTATCCTCTTCATACAAGGTGCAACAAACTTGATTATGTTTTAGGTTGACGACTATTTATCACACCGCTTATGTTGATACAGTGGTTTTAAACACGCGAAATTTGTCCATTTTCTCAGCACACCAGAGTTTTCGCCACGTAGTGCGGGACGTTATGCTATACATATTTTTAGCTTGTCTAAGGGTTAATTGATCTCTTTGTAAACACTAGAATTTAATTTTATAAACGTTACTGAGGATTGAGTAACTGATGAATACGATCATTGAACTTTTCCCTACGCAGAGATGTTTCGCTCTTCCTTGAGCGAGTGGGACGCACATAGGTTTCATGTTTTGGCGACATAACCCCTGCTACTAAATGCTTCGCGCATTTGTAGTGTGTATTATAATAGGGGCACTTGTGAGACCTTTTATGATTGATATTTCTGCATGGGAAACTAGTTTACGGAAAGAGTTGAAGCATCTGCTATGAAAATAAGGAAGTTTGCAAGTTTGCCAGTTCGCTATTGTCAGGATTGCATGCCGATTGGGGCCAGCGGAGGTTACTCCTAGGTATCAATACCACTATGTTCCGTACCGGAGCACTATGGGAACCTTATACCCCTCTCTTGGTATCCGTTACTATCCGGACCACCAAGAGACTCCTATATAGGCTACTACAGAATCGTTACAAGAAAGGTAGCGATTCGTCTAGGAAATACTACTATTATACGTGTATACTATACAAAGACTCTACTTGCTTAGTGATATGAAGTAAGGAGGTTCTTAACAGCTATAGCCTGTTCAAAATCCATTACTGCAAACCTTTTTATAGAGCATGACGTTTTTATAACAGTCTTTTCATCAGCGCTCGATCAAGTACTCAACTTCTTAGCAAATTTATGTTTTGTGTCTAAGATTCCACAGTTGTGATCTTCAAGCTACAGCGCTACTTCGCTAAACAGAGCAACCGTGAGGAAAAGGCAATTTGTGCTCCTCCCCACGTAGCGAGAACCCTGGCGTGCCAAAAACAACTCGCGAGAGCACAAGGATCACAAATTATGCTGCGCAACGTGCTCTTTGAACTACGTAGAACAATAACGGTTTATCTGTAAAGTCAGCACTAGGCTTATCACACCTACTCTAATAATGCAGCACTCATGAAAGCTCTATATTTCGTATTTTTTTAGCATGGCGGATTTTTCGCACGTAAGCAGTAGTCTTATTTACTAAGTCTCGAAGGGAATAGCTCATAAGACAATCCCACAGGGAGTCAGTCGGCCAGCCTGATCAATTCACAGATCAATTCAAAGATCAATTCAACAGTGCAAATTCAATTTCGCATTATTGGGTCAGTATAGTCTGCTACCTTACTGTATATTCCGGCGCCGATGTTGCGACAATACAACTTGGATTCAAAACATGGGTCATGTCTTGCCCAGGATGGCTGATCAACATACAACGCTGATTGGCTACTCGGCACATGAGTGGATCATCTAGTTTCTCACTGGCAGCTTAATTTTAATTGGTCACGAAGTACGAGCTGCCCAGCGGAGAAGATTTTATCCGCGCCAGGAGCCACGATTGGAAAGCTGCTTCCTTGCTTCTTCGCAGCAACGCTCTCGAGAACCCCTCGCTTGATAAAGCGTCGATCTGCGCTGGCTAGGAAGACCGGAGTAACTACAAGATTCATGCATTCACGGATTTTGCAGCAATATGGCGGCGGACAACGTACTTATGCAGTACGTTCATCCAGCTCTACTGTCAGGATAGTACCCTGATTGGAGTAAGCGGAGGTTACTCCTAGGTATCAGTACCAAGGAGTTCCGTACCGGAGCACTATGAGAACCTTATACCCCTCTTTTGGTATCCGTTACCATCCGGACCACCAAGAGACCCCTATATAGGCTACTACAGAATTGTTACAAGGAAGGTAGCGATTCGTCTAGGAAATACTACTATTATACGTGTATACTATACAAAGACCCTACTTGCTTAGTGAAGCGAAGGAAGAGGGTTCTTAACATCTACCTTTGACAATTTTATCTCACCATACAGAACGCACTGAAGACGCTCAACAATTTACAAATAGCTCGTATACCAATAAACAAAGAAAGAAAAAAAGTCAGACCCAATGTTCGAACAAAAATGTGGCTCAACCAACTTGGCATAAATGTACATCCTCCATCACCCTGATGCACTTCTACTAACTTTGGTGGAAAGAGCAAGACGCTGGAAAAAATTAGATTTATTCATGTAGCGGGGACAAAGGGAAAAGGCACGACTTGCCTTTTCTGCGAGAACTTGTTGTTCGAGTATCAGAAGCAGCGAGAAACTCCCTTCAAATTAGGTTGCCTCACGTCACCACACATCACTAATATCAGGGAACGAATCAAGATTGACAACTCCCCGATATCTGAGGAACTCTTTGCTGAATACTTTTTCAGCGTTTACGATCAGATGAACTTATCTGTCGAAGAGGAAAATGGACAAGACATGCCCCCTATACCTGGTTATCCTGGCTTCCTGGCGTTACTGGGTATCTACACATTTGTGAGAGAAAATGTCAAAGTTGCAGTCATCGAGACTGGAGTAGGTGGAGAGAGTGATTCAACCAATGCTATCTCATCGCCCATTGCGACAGGCATCACGACAATTGGACTCGATCACGTTGAAACTTTGGGCGGTAGTTTAACGAAGGTGGCCTGGAACAAAGCCGGTATCTTCAAAAGTGGTATACCTGCATTCACTGTAGAGCAAGATAAATCGGTTCTCAAAGTCCTGCATGACCGAGCGACAGAAAAACAAATTCACGGAGATCTTTGTGTTGTGTCTGAGGAATCATGCAACGCTCTTAGCGTCGAAGTCGAGCCTAATCTGCCGTTCCAGAGACGCAATGCTTCTTTGGCGATTGCTCTGACTACCACCTGCTTGAAAACTATCGATCCGGATTTTTTCATGACACGCGACTTGGCAGGCAGCTTAAAGAAGACAAAGCTGCCTGGTCGAAGCGAAGTTGTCTAACGAGGGAAGTTAAGATGGTACATAAGCTTGGCTCACAATGAGATCAGTATTGAAACTGCATGTAGTTGGTATAGTGAGGCGATCTGGCATCATGGGTAGGTCCGAGGATATAACAGTAATTCTGTACTAACACTGGTAGGATCGAGAATGCACCTTGAGTTTTGCTTTTCAGCCATGATTCTCAGAGAGATTCCAATGATCTGTTGAAGAAACTGTGTAGAACACTGCATCAGGATGATAGTTTTAATCTTAAAAGTGTTGTTTTCTGTTCGACTGAAACCGGCATAGAAGCCCAAAGACAAGGTGTGTTAAACCAGCAATTAATTGGATTCGCCCTAACGACAGCAGATTTCTACGATCCCAGAAGAAATTACACTGGTTTATTAGAAAATCCTCAGCAGCATGCTAAAACATGGACCGCTCTTAAGCCTGAAGCGAATATCTTCGTTGCGCAAACCGTGAAAGATGCAATCGACTTGTTGAAGATGAGGCATATCCAAAATGGTGCTGATGTGTTTGTCGTTGGAAACTCGCGCCAAGCTGGTGCAGTGAAGGTCATACTTGGAGCAGAGGATTAGAGGTTGAATTTGCAATTACTCTTCCAGCCAATCATTAACAGAACCTCGATATCATCTACCTCAGGCAATGGGTGCAATGCGTTGATCTTTATCTGGGCTGAACCAATGTTATAACCGACAAAGCTAGATGTTGAGGAGCGGAAGATCTGAGACTTAATTGGTCCTATCAGCCAAAAGCCGTGCAACATCACGTGTGCCAGCACGTGAGCGTAAATCTTGTACACAACCTCCAGGACTATGTGATTCTACAGCCTATTTCCCAGTAATTTGCTAGACCACTGAGAGAACTAATATCAGCCAACCTGACAAAAAGTCATAAGTCATATAACTGCTGAAAGTTGTTGTTAGCATCATCCTTTCCGGCTTCGTACTCATGTATAGGTCAAGTTGAAAGGGCTTATAGGGAGGCCTTAGGGGTGATTTGCCCGAGTGCTGTGGCGGTGAGCAGGTGCTCGAGGAAGACGTTCCAAAGGGACCAGCATTGTGTGTAAATGAATAGCTCATCCGTGGCTAGTTCAATCAATCGCACGTACTTCATATTTCGACATTTCATTCACCATTTCGATTAAACTCTCAATCATTCGTGCGATCATCTGCGTGTCTTTTATTCTGGTTGCTTGTGTAGCTTACCTTACTTCAAGGCAGTAAACTACTCATCATCGTCTCAGGTTCTAATGTTTTCTTCCACATTCTTGTGGATGATCAAGCAACGAGCAAAACATGTTAACAGAGCCGCAAATCGCGAATTGACTTTGTGAAGTCAGCTCTTCAAAACGATCTCTCTTATGTTGTATTCCAACTGTGACTATATTTGCACGTAATGGTGTGACGTTGTTTCAATCAAGGTAGGGCAACGCAGCGTTAAATGAGCAGGAGAAGTATCTAGCAGGAAAGTAATTACAGTTTTCACACTACTATTGCCGATTCTGAAAATGGCAAGATGTTACCGTCATAATGCTCGATCCCAAATCAATAAATATCCGACTGATAGCGACAGTGCCACGGTCGTGGCATTTGCTTAACCATCATACCATGAGCTAAACACTTATGATAAGAACTCATCGTCAATCTTATTAGCTAAACGCTCATGAAGCTAATGTAAACTTACGTTTTATGATGACGAAGAACATTTCGACAGCTGATTGACTTCTGTGAACGCTAGTGTCAAGATCTGGTATTACTTTGCTACAGTCTCAGTCAAAACTAGCGTCAACAATGTCTTCGACACTTTATTTGTTCATTATGACCTTCTGCTAAGCTTCTTCCGGCAGACATTATTTGTAGAGGAAAACTCGTCATCACTGACCGTAGTATGTATAGATTACGATTACAGATCTCACCAGCAACAAGAGTCGTATCGCGACGCTATGAACTCTGAAATTTCACTATATTTCGCACGGATTATTAACATTCAAAAGAGAATCGAATCAAACTTACAAGTTTTAGTAATTGCCACTTTACCTCATTCGCGGCAACAGCAATATCCAGGTTGCATTGCCCAACTGATCATCGTTAGTGTCATGCAATCCACGAGCGAAATGCGATTAGAGAGCTAACCAATAGCGGCTAGCGTACAAGTAAAGCTGCGTAACGAGCATTAGCTCCTTACACATGCAATGTCAGGCTAGTGACTTTTACAAATGAGTCAGCAAGAGTTGGTGCTGCTGCGAGCGAGGGCAAGGCTGCAATCGCCAGCAGCAGTAGCCTTTAGAACAGAACGCTAAGAACAACTTAATATTGCCATACTCTTACTAGATATAGAGATGTTCCACAATTCATTTCGCATTTGCTTCGCCTTTATAAGCTTAAAAAGATTGTTTGCACAGATGCAGCTTTAACCAAACAAGATTATTAATCACTTTTAACTCGAGTCAACTGAAAGGGTAGTCGATTGAACTGCTCAATCTGCAAGATGCGATAACAGTCACATCTTAGTATAAGATAGAAACGATCGGCAAGTAACAGAGCAGTTTTCCAGTCGCTAGTTAAATATAGTTCTTGTAGTGTCGTCTTTCTCTACGGAACGGAATCCCTCATGTAAGCAAAACAACTATAAAAAGCGACAACATTAAGCACAATCCCGCGCAACATGCTCTTTGATCTAGGCACAACAACAAAGATTTATCTTTTAAGCTGCTAATTAATTTTTCCTCAGCTCCTTTCTTTTTCTTTGACTAAGCGTATTAAGAAGTTTAAAAACTGACGCTTGTTATAGCACACTCATGTTTTCGCATTGTAGGTAGGGAGGAATGTTCTCTGTTTAGGATTACAGAGTACAGACTTCGATACGTAGATTCCTGACGTTTGCCATTTAATCGTAATTGCAATTTTTGAATTTTAAACATTGAATAATGTGTAGCGCATACAAGATCTAAAAGACAGATTCCTGTGTGTTGCAATAGAGGCTAGGTTTCTGTGAAACAAATGCGCGAATGGTGAAACAATTGTAAATGCAGCGTCTCGGATTAGGGAAGTCATCTCAACCATTTTATCAAATTTCTATGCATATATTTGATTCAGGAAAACTAGAGTAATTAACTGGCTGTAAATTGAATCGCACGTCGAATAGATCTAAAGGATTCACATCTTGTTTATATAGATGCACCTGCGATACTCGTGAAAGCACCGATGTAACCACATCAGTTGGAACGAACATTGAAAAATATTCTGGCTGGATAACAGGGACAGGAATTTGGAGTGACCTTAGATTGATGTTAGATGTGTGCAAGGAATACACAAGTATATGCACACCCGCGATTTTACACCAAAGCTGGTGCATCCTTGCAGCACGCGACATGTGATTGAACTGCACCGTAATCTCCTCAAAAGTTCTGGTGTATCGATCTCCAAAACGTGAGAATCTGTCATAATCTTCGCTAAAACTCACACGATGCAATTAGGGAAACTGTGCCAGACAATGTGCGAGAAAAGATGTACTTTTAGTAAACGTTGATTCCGCATTTGAGAAGTCTAGGTAATCCCAGTCGTCTTTGTATTTCCATTCCGCCGTTTTCCATGCCTCATCTTCTCGATGCTTCGCCTTCGCGGCACGTAGACCCTTTATCGAAAGGTATGACTCAGAGGCCACCTCAGTAAAGATTCTGAATCGAGTCCCTTGCTCTACAAAATATTCAGGAGTCTTAAGGTATTCAGGGAACCTTAACGGCGGTGCACAGCAGGTAAATCTGAGACTTTCAAGTTGCGATGCGTAGTCTGATGAAGCGAGCCCAGCTAGATTGGTCATGCTCCGTGGAGACCGAATATCAAAGGGACGGACAGAAATATGGAGAAGAAAAAACCGTTCCGTGATTTTCTGAAAAGTTGTGTTCAGCAACCGCAAGGTGCAGCAATCTGATTCTACATATTGAGTAATCTCAGTAAGTAATTCTATAGGCAGAGAATTCATTTTGCATCAACCGAACGCACGTGAAGATTTGGGAGAAGGAATGCTTATGGCAAGGAATATTTAAAAATGATAGACTTTTACTGAAATGCACACTTATTTATTTGTTTTTGGAGAGGATTCGAGCTGAAATTTTGAGGCTTTACCTGTATTTATGACAATGTGTAACTGTAAGGAATTGCTTAAGCTGATTTTTCAATTAATAAACTTATCGTTGCATATGTAAGAAGAGAAAGTTTGAACTGAATCGAATGCTTCCAGATTACTTGTCGAATTTCAATTTTCCTACGTGCTAACAAAGAAAAGCTAATTTAAATTGTAAATGGCCCATATTGAGCGATTGACGCTGTCTGATTGAATATAAGTTGAAAAACCAAGACTCTCATATAAGTACGTTACTAAAGACTATTGTATCTTCCAAAAAGATAGTGATGATAGCTTGAGGCGTTAAAAGTGATCTGCGGAATAAGCTACTATTGTGGTTCAAACCCTTTTGACATGTTGATGTATGGTTAGTAAATAAGTATACTATATATCAGAAAAACTATATCAATCTCCAGCAATCGATCTTTGGTAGCAGTCTCTGCAGAAGTGGGTGAAAGTAGTTTGCAGATTGAATTATCTCACGAAAATCTATCTTACGGTCTGTAAAATCTGTTGACTACGCAGTGCTTAGCACAATGAGCTTTTGACAGTGTAAAAGCACTATAGTTTTTAACAGGAATTCTGTTTTGTTTTTCTCAGTTTGAAAGAGATCATCAAATTCGTGAATAAGCAAACGGTTCCGCTAAAAGCTTGGTTGACAGAGTCAATTGAATGATTGAAAACACGGATAACATTGTTTAAGTCTTCTTTAGAGGCCAGCGATCTTGAAAAGAATAAGCTACAGATTGTCTGCATACTAATTGTGGATACATATATCTGGAGACAGGAGATGATGAATTCTCAAGATTCGTGCTGTCCCTTCACACCACTTGTCTCAGCATGCTTGGACAAATATGGGCACATTTGACGTGATGACAAATTATTGTGCTACTTCATACGGCTTACTCTTTCTCCTCATCTGCGCTACTGATATATTTTGGGACGTGTTGAGAATTTCAATCGCATAACATCCCTCCCTGTGTGGCGGAAAACCCGGTGTGCCGGAAACGACCAATCAGATCACGAGGATCACGGAGTTTTCGTCATAATATTCCATTTAGACTTACCACAACTAAGAGAAGTGATATTCGAAGCTAGTAACAGGCTTATCAAGGCTACTCTATTTATATGGTTACTTTGAAATAATGTAATTGTTGTCAATTTCCGGCACGTAGGGTTTTCTAACACACAGGGAGGGATGTTAGGTTCTGAAGTGACTTTGCAAATTAAAATGGTGTGAATCAAACCGTACTTTTAAAGCCAAAATGCCTGCAAACCCTCTAAATTTCAGTATTTATCCCCTCATCTATTCATCCATTCATCCATTCATCCATTCATCCATTCATCCATTCATCCATTCATCCATTCATCCATTCTATTCGATGTGTTGATCGTCTGCACTGAGTATTCAAATACAGTCTAACGATTGATAAAATAGTTCAGATAAGAACGAAGTTTTCATATAAGACTAGAAGAGTATACAGACCTTAATATGTCTAGTTTATATCTCATCTCCGTATCGATGTTCGCTTTTTCGTTATGTGCTCTTTACATCAGAAGGGTATCGTACGTGTCACGCCAACTCTTCATTAAAATCAATGACTGTATACCCTGTCCGCACGTTTCCAACCGCGATTGGCTATTTGGAATTGACGTTCTGAAGACTCAATGGCAAAATAACAAACGCCACATTATACTCAAAGAGAGTAAGAAACGATTTGAGAAGCTTGGAAACACTTTTCACACCAGAATTGTGACGACACCAGGTAGGCTTGCGTTTTTAAGGGTAAAGTTTGTCAAAACTAAGAAAGAAAACTCTAGTTATTGCTACTTGTGAGCCACTAAATATCAAAGCCATCCTCAGTCTTAAAGCCGACCACTATGGAACTGAGTACCGTCATGCCGCTTTTGCTCCATTATTGGGTCATGGTATTTTCAATGTCGACGGCCAGCAATGGTCCAAGAGTCGACGAATTCTTCGACCTAGTTTCAAGAAAGATACGTTTACTGATCTTGAATCATTCAAGCGGCACGTCAAGCTAATGTTGAAGATTATCCCTAGGGATGGTTCAACGGTGGATCTGCAAGAGATCTTCTTTCGTCTCACGCTAGACACTACTACTGATTTTCTACTTAATCACTCTACAGATTCGCTGCGTCGGAATGATGAAAGATTTATTGACAATAAAGATACAACATTTAGAAAGGCAGTGGACACCGCTCAGAAGGATATTGTGACACGCATACGTCTAGGATCATTGAACCGGTTTTGGAGAAACTCCGAAGGGAAAGAGGCAATCAGTTTCTGTCATCAATACATCGATCAGTTTGTGGAGAACGCGCTGTGCATGAAGAGAAAGAACCAAGGGAGAATTAAAGCGCAACGAATAATAGGAAGGCAGAACAACCTTCTTCAACAGCTAGTGGAACGGACCACTGATAAGGTCCAAGTCAGAAATGAACTAATCAATGTGCTAATTGCAGGCCGTGACACTACAGCTAGCTTACTAAGCAACATGTTTTTCTTCATTGCTAAGAGGCTGGAAATCTATAGGAAATTACGAGAACAAGTAGCAATACTTGAAGGACGAATCCCAACGTATGAAGAGCTCAAGGGCCTAAAGTACGTGCGATACTGCTTAAACGAATGTAAGCGACGTCACATCAGCATCCTAGCAAAGATTCAAAGACTAATACCTTCTAGCTCTCCGCATTACACCTGTTGTCCCACAAAACTCTAGAGAAGCAATTGTAGATACTGTGCTCCCAAAGGGTGGTGGTACAAAAGGACTCCAGCCTTTGTTTGTACCTAAAGGTACACTAGTCAGCTATTCTCTCTACGCGATGCATTGGCGAAAGGATCTTTATGGAGACAATGCAGAAGAATATGAACCTGACCGTTGGGAGAATCTTCGTCCAGATTGGAATTATCTACCTTTCAATGGTGGCAAAAGAGTCTGCTTAGGTCAGGAGTACGCTCTCACAAAAGCTAGTTACGTCACAACAAGATTGGTACAAGAATTTCAGATGATGGAGAGCAGAGATCTTGGTCCTTGGCAAGAGAATCTTGCATTGACATGTTCATCGCTTAATGGGACGAAAGTAGGATTGACGCTGGCATGATCGAATATTTTCTTCGGGCATAGCTGGAAGTGTGGAACTAAGAACTTTTAATTAGAAAAATCACGGACAACATCTTCTTAGCGGAATTAATCATGTAGTCTCTCGCTTCGGATTATGGTTAGCCGCCCTTGAACAATCACTCATGAACAGTACTGCGATCTCAAAAGACTTGACGTGTTTTATCATAAAATGACCACTTCACTACATTGACTCCAATATTCATCATAAGTTTCAGAACAACAGACCCTCATGACAATTGTTACCTAGATCCTATTCAACTATCTACGGTTACATGTCACACGTATTGTAAAGTCTGTGCATGCGTGGCGGAAAACCCGGTGTGCTGGAAAATTGATTATATTCCAACATTCACAAGTTTCTATTTGAATTGAACACTTGTAGTTAGCCTAAAGCTCACTTGATATCTAATTTTTGTGAGTTTGAGTTGGATTAAAGAGAATAATGTTACAAATTTTAACGATCCTTCTGATCTCATTGGTCATTTCTGGCACACCGTATTTTCCGCCGCCCATGGATAGACGTTAGTATCATTGAAGAAATTAAAATATGTTCACTGGAAAACAGCCTTTTTTCCTCTATAAAATTGCCTCTAATATTACTTTTCTTTGATACAACTTTCTTCCTTAACGCAAACACTAAGATCTTAAAGCCTGTTACGTGGTAAATTGAAAGGACTCAGGAGTCTGTTACGCTATAGTGAATTTTGACTATGCAAACATCTTGTTTTGCGGGTCAAACTCTGAGGTACCTGGGCGATACCAATATCTACTATTGATCAAGTTAATTTAACTAATCTAGCAGTCACACATCGCTTGACTTGCTTGCAAATTAAGCTTCAAGCGTCTATCCTCTAGACACAGAACACCCGCTGTCACGAAAAGATACACGACTACTTTAAAGCTCAATGTTAACAGGTGTTTTCCTAAATAAGGAAATCAAATTGGTCACGTAATATCAGGTTGCTCAACACGACACATCAGATGCTCAGCAATTTGCCACGTAGCTCAGGGTGGAGCTGGACACGTTGGACGAGGAGCTCCTACTCATGTATATAAACTGCTCTGGATACTACACTGTACAGAGCAGTGATCCACACAATAGATCACCTGAATCTCGCCGTTCCAGCTCACATTTTCACAACAAAATTTTTGAGCCATATATTTCATTTTTTCATTCAAGACTGAAAATTACGAAGTCTATAGCAGCCCACACGATGATGTTGTCCGATACAGCAGGTGCCCCGCGTCAAAGGGATAGATGTTAGGATTGACTTGCATTTTATCAATCAGGTCAATCAGGTTATTCAAGCTAGCTTGCTTGTTGACCACACTGACCGTCACAGTCACGAAATGCCCATGCAATTAAGCTACTAAACAAATTTGAGTAGAGTGAAAGTATTGCATACAAATTGTTACTTCTCCACCACAAAGTCTCAAAACCATCAATGCCGCGCATGGCTCAATAGCCTCATTTTATATGGGATGATTTTGGTGTTGCGGGGCATTAAGCGAATCTGGGCGTTGACTAAACGAACAAGGTATTGGGTAGGTGTGAAATCTAAGCTTACCTAAATCTGATTAAAAGCGCAATATAGCTATTTCAAGGATAGAGCTGCGGAGAGTGTAGAGCTGCGGAACGCCTGCAGATCCGAGAACGTAGTGCTAAGGCTGTATGACTCGTGGGTCGTGATCGTGGCTGTTCCGCGACACTTCATAAACTCAAAGTTGGAAAACCTCTGACAAACGGCTAAATTTATCAGCTGAAACGTATTCTTATTTGCTTGGTAACAATTGCCTCGCACCATCAAGCGTCAAATCGATCAAAAAGTGTCAGGAGGTCACATTGTTACAGATAGCTAATATTTGAACATGAGATAAAATGGACATTATGACTAGTGAAGAATCACAACTTTCAAATCGTAAGGACCTTGAATAGGTTTCAACAAATGAATTGAAATAAGGCAGAGGACATCTGAAGTGAACAGAAAGGTGTCCATTTTTGGATCTTCCAGCATCTAACAAATCATGAGCAGTTAAGTACATTGGTTTCAAAAGATGCACTGTGAAACGAATCTTCAGCATGGTTACTAGTGCATGCAACGGCAAAGTCATACTCATGCTAGACATTCGTAGGTTATCTGTCGCCGGAACCTTCACTTCGGACCACAGTCTATCGCTGAGACACGGAACGTATATTCTCAAGTCGATAGTTCTGTCTGGAATCTGATCATTCTTGTACCAACAACTAGTGGAAGCTCTACCGAGCGAAGAAGGTGAGCCCAACGCCATCAGAAACACTTCACTCTCATCTGATCCTAACACAGTCTGCTTTTGTAGTTTTTTAAGATCAGATTCATCTACTAATTTTCGAGCATTGGAGGTTTTTCCTGTAATGCTGAAATGGATCGGTTTGCAGATTTCTTGCGTTGGGTTTTGGTGAATAGGAAACGTCCCAATCAAGTAGATTTGAAGCTTCGTCTTTGCCTGGTGCGACATTGTATATTGCTTTGTGTGACTTAATCTCTTTTTAAGAGCTTTTGCGTCTTTCCCAAGCAAGATCACTTTCATTCCCTTTTTCAGAAGCACGTTCAGCTCAGAAACGTCCCAAAAAATATCTCGAGCCGGATTTAGGTACACTGACCGCTCCCAATCGAATAAAATGTATCCAAGCGTTAAGTCAAGCTTAGCGGCATCGTACGCTGAAATCGATTGGAATATAATCTGACGAACAGGGTAGGCATTAAGAAGGTGCTGAAGAGAAACAATCATTTTTCTTTGTGACAGTAAAAATTCTGATAGGATTTCGGCCAATGGGGCTTGCTAGCATTGTGAAGAACTGCGTCTAAATTGAAGTTAAAAAAGATGCCAAATGAGCCTTATCCTAATCAAGATTAAATTAGGCTCAGGAGTCATAACAAGCGAGATACATGGATTTCATGGTTACTCGGAATTGCGAATTGATTTTTAATGTAATTAGAATTAGTTGAATCAATTTATTTTCGTACGTAGTGTTTTCAACTCCTACCAGAATTTTTTTGGATGAAAATAAGCTTGAGGTAGCGTTTGAATATTAGTTCACTTTCTTTAGACATAGTCTGCTCGAAATGTGAGAGAGTGAGATTAATTCAGTTTTAAGTTTGCTATAAACTTAAAGACTTCCGTTCAGCCGGATTATTAGGCTAAATACTTAAGATAAAACATGATTAATTCTTTTCATTAATAGATGAAAAGAGCGTTGAAAAAATCTAGTTACTACCATTTTCAGTCATCAGACGAATCGTTGTCTCCAAGCACACTAAAACAACGTTGAATACTCTATGTCCTAAGCCACGAGCTTTATCATTATGTTTCTTTTTTTGCTAACCAAACCTATCCTTGGCGCCGATGAGCTTTTTATTATGATTTTAGATCAGCCTTGTCTCAAATTTTTTAGAATATTACGCAATTGATGTCAGTATTTGAAACATTTCCCAAGTAAGCTAATAGTAAGGTTCAACATCGTTTGTGAGGAATCCATGACATATTCTCCATTTAATGAGGTGCAACAAATAGCTTATTCAGCCTGGCGTTTTATCTTGCTTCATACGCTGCCCTTATGTAAAACACAAAGTTTGACTTGTTTCAGCGCATCTGCTCTGATGTCTGCGGCGAGGAAATTATTTGCCCTGAGATCATGTACTGATCTATCTAGTGGGTGATAAGATGAACAAATTGTAAATATTTGGCGACCTACCATTGCCATCTTTACAACTTAATACACCCCTATATGCCAAATGTCAAATCTAAGAATTTCTCGTGTAGTATAATATAAATGTGATCCTAGAAATAGTATTGTGTGCTAGCCTCTATAAGCGAGCGACCCTTTCCACAAAATGGTGTCAGCAACTGTGTGAAATTCAACAATACAATTTTCAACGAAGCAAACGTTGTATTTTTTTAATGTCGCTCAGACTTTGATAGAGAAGGGGCAGAAAGGTTGAGATTAACTATCGTAGCCTTCAAAGCACAGCTATTCTGCTAAATAGCGCAATATAACTAATGAATGGATATAAGTGGTCAACTGGCTCTCACATAAATTAGCAGATAGCAATTTCATTCTTACTCCCCCTGACAGAAACGACGCATCACACGCAAAACATGGTGAAATATGACAGTGGAAGGACTCAACTTTGAACCAAACCTGCCACACGGCGATAGACCAATTGATCCCCAGCTGCTTGCGCGAATAGATGCATAAAGTTTGTATGAGACAACTTGAAACATACAACTATCATCTTTAGCAATTTGCTCATGTCTTCCAGCTCAGCAAACAGAAGGAAGCAAATTTTGAAATTATAGGCGTTGCGGAACCAGATCTTTGAGTTTCTAGTAGTCGGACGTCAGGACTGTAATGGCAAAAATGTTCAGTATGAACACAGGACTCATGAGCAAGAGGCTTTTTTGGTTTGACTGGTTACTATAGTGAATGAGTTGAAAATCTCATCTCATGAAACATTCGCCTAGGCGGTTGGTTGGACGATAGCAAAATAAAATACTTGCGAGATATTCAAGTCGCAGATGTTTTTATTAAAATGAACGAGGAAACAAGAAAAAGTGTAGGCATTGGGTCCTCACTAGCAAGCACGCGTGATAATGACCAAGCATCTAAGTATCATTAGATCATTTAGTAGATCAATCTCTCCATCATGTTCTCGCGTTGGTAATTGTGGCATATTATTAATACATTTGATAGCGTTGATGTTGTGTTTCAAGTAAGTATGATTGAGGATTCCTGAAATTGAAACTTGCACCTCTGCAACTTCCCCACGTCATCAATAACACTTGGCAAATTTGTTTGTTTAATTGGTTCTCATTCGTCGGCACTTTCCTGCTACATCTTTTGGAGAGTGTCTGATTTATGGGATGTGGAAAATCGCATGTGCCGGAAATCCGCTAGTTATGGAAATCCGCTAGTCGTGGAAATCCACGTGCGGTGGAAATCCATACCTCATGGAAAACCGCAGATAAGCAGGAGTTTGATGTGTAAAACCATTTGTTGCCATGACTTAATCGTGTCATTTGCGACCTATTACAATGCTCAACTTGGACAAAAGTAGTTCGAGGCGCACATCTCTCCAGTGAGCTGTTACCGTACCTATTTAGAACATTTAAGTGATTTGGCATAAGTATTGAATGAAAGCTCTATAACTCCAGGGGTAACTTTCTTCACTCGTGCACAATACTGCAGGCGCTTTTGTCAGCCTGCACTTGTGAGAGTACGTGTGCAAGCACATGAGCACTCAACTCCTATGTAGTCTCCGAGTCCTGTACTCCTAATAATAGAACAAGTTCCTCCAGTTTGTTCACTCACACAATCGCTTCATAATGTTCAAAAGATTATCAGATAAGCTAACAAGTCTATTGTGACAATGGCGGTCAGCCGATTGAAAAACTAAGAAGAACTGTTTTCCAGTTATGGTATTTATCTTGTTATATTTGTCTTACTGAATCTAGCTACTAACTCTCCAATCTCACGAAATTCTTTCATCACGATTTGGAACAAAAATATCCGTACAAATTCGGAATCATTGAACTTGTTTCGAAGTGCTTATCAAGTTAGTCAACGTTCAATTCTATTCTTTAAATAGTTTACCTCTTTCCTCGTTGGACTTGTAACGTTTGCAAATTAATACTGCATCATTCTCGCAAAACGAAAAAGTTTTAAATTGAGTGTGACCAGATAAATTTGAAAAAGCTGTCTGTACATCTAATAGGATATAGGGAGTCTCTCCATTAGGACAAAAAGCCAAAAAGTTGTGGAAATCGGCTTGGGTGACACTCTCCTGCTCAACTCTCGCGTTGAAGGTTTGCAGGTGTTCGAAAATACTAAAGAGAGGAAAGAAAAAAAGAGGATGGCTGGAAAGAGGCATAGTAGATTCAGACAGATATGGCTGTGTTACTCCTGACGTGTTGTAAGGTGCCGGTTTTATAGTCTGGAAAGGAATGTAGCGCTCGGCTCAGATAAGACTTGGCGATCTGCTGAGAACAGGATGCCCGCCGAGAATCACTAACTAGTCATGGATATGCATTAAATTGAAATCTAACTAATTAAAACTTGTTAGTTCAAATGTATATGTCTACATGGCCTAGTGACAAACAAGACCCGCATTAAGAAGAACGAGAAGATAAAAGTCACCTATAGTTCAGGCAGGAAATGGATGGAATTTGAGGGCGAAACTGAGATAATCAGCAAAAACATGTGCAGAGGTACATCGAGTATGTAGTGCATGATAGATTGGCTCGAAAAAAAGTTACAGTATGTTACTGGACACCACGTTTGTACCCTAATCGAAATTAGACAAGGTGTGTGATCAGACAGGACAGGAGACGAATAAGACGGCTCTATCTGACTCCTGGCTTCAGGTTGTGAGCCTAATGCCTGTAGGGTAAGACCGCCAGCAAAATCCATCAAACTTGGTGCAGTAGACGAAATTGAACTTGAACTAGGGTCGACTGAGCAGTAAAATGACAATAAATCAGTATGCATGTTGACTAAAAGTGAGGTAAGTTAGTGTTAATTTAGCATACGTTCTTCTGGTTTCAGCAATAATGTTACCGCAAGTTGATATCTTCACATTTGTAGTTCTGTAGACACAACACTTATATCAAAAAGACACCAAAGCAATGCTTGTCGCTTTTCAGCACCTTTAAGAGTTTCGCTAGCTTCCATCAAGACAGATTTGTAAGTCTAACTGTGGTATTGACTTCGCTATACTCAACTGGTACGAGAAATGAAAGTTTTGAAATTTCACGCTTGAAACAATGACTTTATAATGGGTTGACAACTTAGGCCTGAGGTTGTGGAGCACAATAGTGTATTTTCAAAGTAGAATTGTCACGTAGGCATCAGAAAACGAAAAGAAAACATGAAATATTGCAAAAAAAAAGACGACTAAGGGTGTTTGGATGACTACATTTTTGGGTGTCACATTTAACACCTCATTGCCTACCAGACTCTAAAAAGGCGCCTTGTGATTCTACGAGACTATAGAACAATAAGGGAAAAATTATATGAATGTAGAATTACCAATCAACTAAGTCTATGTGTAATATTTGTTTCTACAACTGTACTTTGGCAAAGTCTGTCCCTGCGTGGCGGAAAACCAGGTGCATGGGAAAATTGATCATCTTCCAACATTCACAAGTTACTCTTTGAGTTGAACTCTTGTAATTAGCCTACCATTAACTTCATATCTAATTTTTGCTGGTTAGGGTTAGTTTAAAGAGAATATTGTTACAATATATTCAAAATCCTTGTGATCTTATTGGTCATTTTTGGCACACCGAATTTTCCGCCGCGCATGGATAGACGTTACGATGTTACTTGTAAGGTGCTATGGAATCTGTTACGCAAATCACAAAATGTAGATTTGTAGTAAATATTCTGTTGCTGGACTAATTTGTTTTGCTGCTGTGCAGAAAGTTGTGTCTTATAATAGACGAGAAATTAAATTCTACTGTGCTAAGCAGTGCAGAGAATTATTAATCTCATGTTTTGAGTTGTTAATGCTTGTGTCGCCAAAAGTGTCTAGAACTCTTAGAAAAATATAGAGCAGCAATACATGATTTGTTATATCGTTACGTACGTTGATATGAGCAAGTGGGGAAGCACGCGCACTGAGTTACTGGCTTGCGCCACAAACAATCAACAGATAGCGCTTTCACAACAATCACCGTAAACGGAACCATAGTGGCGACTTCAATCACAGGTTAGATCTTAATAGAAAAAGCTCAAACCGCTTTCAAACGCACCTCAAGCTCCCATCCTTCTAATTTTCCCAGCATGATGAATAGAATTGACAATTCTCACACGCCTCGACTTCCTTCACAATCTCACTGTTACTGACACAAAGTCCCGCACAGGGCAGTTGCTGCCATAGCAGAAGGGCCAACAAAGTCAGTGTCATACCATGGTACCAGGCAGATACACCCGTGTAGGCGTCGTGCACGTGGCAGACGTAACAGACGTAGCAGACGGAGCGGACGGAGCAGACGAAGCGGACGTCACAGACATTACACACATGCTAAGTATTAGGCGGCTAAGCCGATTGGCCTCACTAAGCCTGTACGATGAGACTAGTTTCAGGAGGCGCACCTGTTGGAGTGTATTGGCCACCAAGTATAGTGCATTCCCCACAAATGGCCCCTTTCACAAGCCGGTAGGGGCTAACTGTCGTGAATTAGAAAACAAATCTTAGCAGTAGAGATCATGCTAAAGTGTTAAATCGAATAGCGAGGGTTTGTTCAGGCTGTCCCATTCCTTCAATATGCATGAGAATGGCGCCGCCAAGTTGAGCAATCCGTGCCATTGCAACTCGCGCTCGCCTCCTGTTCGCTGACGTACCTCGCTTGCCGCAGACCCTGCGATCTAAAGTAGTGATGAGAGGAGGAAAAGAGAGTATAGGGTTGGACCAGAGAAAGTAGAGAATTGATGATTGTATTATTGTGTGCATACTATCTACGATATAGAGGAGGAAAGTGCGTGCTGAGTCATCGGCTAATGCTGCAACCAACCATCGTGTGGCGCCTTCATGGCGGCCAACGCGGGCAGGTAGCTCAGCTACTGCTGCTGGCAAAGCAGTTAGAAAGATCACGAGCATGTTCTAGAGCACAGGAATGATCAGAGTGGGCAACAAGCAAGTCAATCTGAGCCTTGAATTCGAGCGCTTACCTAGATAGGTAAGAGTTAAACCTATGCAAGTAAATGCTAGGCTCATTGAGGTAATCAATCAAGTCAATCTAAGGTTGTTAGCCCCACTTACTTGATTGATGACAACTCTAGGAATAATAAATTCGAACATTCCTCAACACTTTTTCTTGCATGGTCAGAGCTGCCACACCCCCCTCACTAGCTGACTTCCAGTGGGTCGAGTTTTACGGCAGTTCAGGAGAATAGTACCTGGCTGCGCTCAGGTGGCGCTCAGCTGACGCAAACATGAACAGATCCAGATGTCGGTTAAAGAGCTAGTCTGTCATCTATACAACTACTGGTCACATGCTGCAGATTGTGATTCGCTAATTAGTTGAGCTAACAAACATGAGTCTCCTGACGTTTGGAGAAAGCGGCGCTGCAAGGTTTAACAGGCCATGTGCTAGTTATGTGTGCAACCGAATTTTGAGCCTACAGATGTGCTGATAGGCCCTTGCTGTACTATCTTGAAGCGCATGCAAATGCATAGGTCGGCAAGACACATACCAGATAAAGAATACTAGGTCGTACACTCCCAGCTCAGGTGCCTACTTAAATTCTTCAAAATCTTGGCCACTTAATAGGTTAGATTAACAACCACAGACCAGTGTAAGGCTCTTCACCTTGTTCTCTTACATTAAGTCTCTTAATTAGAGCAACTCTGCAACAGTTTTGGCCTGCCGAGGCTCAAAACGGCCCTGGTTCCCGCCCTTGGACTAGTTAGATTTTCTTGCTATGTACCACCAGGTACCCGAGCCGGGGGTGTAGCACAGAGCAAAAGTGGACTGTCTGCTTGTATAACATAGTTCATGCATCAACTTACGTCGCGTCCAGTCTCTACAGTTCAACTAGCAATGAGAAGAGATTGTAGACGAAGTGACGAAGTGCAAAGGTCTACCCGTCTTGATAGTGTACGCAGTGAAATTAAATTGTAAACAATCGCCATTCTTGGTTTGAAGTCAAACCAAGGCACCGTACTTCGTTGAACCGATGTAACGCAAGTCACTCATTTCTTGCAACACATGCCTCTTATTTAGCATTGCGTAGGTTTATTTGTGAACATTTGATTTTCATGAAATGTGCAGTCCTACCGTTGGCATAGATCATACATTTCTCTTGAAACACAGGATGTGAACTGATAATAAATTCCTCCTCGCATGATCTCCTTCCACACCTGCCATCCATCGCAAGATTCTACTCACAGGCAGGTACAGGACCACTCAGGTACCAATTAGCTTTTGAGGAGAAACCTTTTCAATGACCCTTGTATCTCTGATAACATTCATATGTTCGATATACCACCAGATCAATTGACACCACTGCTATCAGGACATCCCACGCAATATGTATGATGTACGCGTATCAGTTACGCCGAACAGTTGGTAAAAAGAAGGGAAGATATTTGTTAAGTGATGATTGTATCACAGGTTGAGGCAATTTTGAGCCGAAAAGCTCCCCATGGATTTGCTGATTAGGACCTAGAATTTGGATATACTGAATTTCATCATCAAAGCTGTTAGAAGAAACGTCTTCATCCTTTAGACACTTAGTAAGTATGCTAAAAGAAACTCTTCAAAGGACGCATACCGTACTAGAAGAAGAAGAGGAGTGTGTAGGTAGTAACGTGGCAGAGAATTCTCGCCTCTGACTCGATCTACCAAGTGGTAGTATTGATGACATCGTAGGTATGTTGAAACTGAAAAAACCGATCTGTAGTCGGTTTTGTGCGAGAGATGCCTTATGAAAGGTCGAAAAGCGTGAAAAGTGACTTGCTAAATATTGGATTCGCCTCGCAGGGTACATTCGAGGCTAGCCTATCTGAGCAGATTGCTTTTTCAGCCACTCATTTTTGTCGACAGACGAGCGACGGCAGTAGACGAACAAAGGCGAAGAGCTTGCCGCTGGGATTTTCTATAGTGGCTCGTCTCAGCTCAAAGCGCTTACTAGACTGCATCTAGTGGAAAAGCAAGAGTCTTAAACAAGAGAATGCCCATAATCATCAATTAGAGAATGCATTCCAGCTCCCTGAAATGTAACAAATTTTAATGACACAACCAATTCAACCATTTTTGGATACACCATCGGCTATGTGTCTCCTTGACTTATTCAATCAGTGGATCCTTTTGATTATATAGCATTCCTCTTCATCTCTTTTTAAGCTTTGATTAGCTTGTCGAGTCAGTAGTTTTAAGGTCATTAACAACATAACAGTCACTTTCAAAAAAAAAAGAGAAATAATCTAAACCATTTCAACTCTAGCTGTAGAGTTATTGGGCTGATCTTTTATAACGCAACGAGTTTGTTATCCATGTTGTGATTGATCTACCTAGAGCTTAACTCTTTAGAAGAGTCCAGTACATTCGCCACTCCCTACAAAAACATAAATGACGTCTTAATTCTAGGTTATGCACGTTTCATATTGGAATCAAACGAAAGCAGAAGATTCCATTCAAGTCCGTATAGATAAGGCTGTTCAAGGGCTTGAGCTTGTTGAAGAAATATGAAGCGCTTGGCTGCAGAATAGCGTTGTTCGGAAGGCACTTTGTACACGATGGCGGGAGCTGTTATGAACATGGACCGCCCCCAGTACGGCGGCTTACGAGAATAGGAGGAACCAGTCTTGGTGATACCGCTAGCTGCAGCAGGCGCGCTGGAAGTGAAGATCTCAACAGAGAACGCCAAACGAAGATATTTTGCACATGTTTCTTTACACATTCTGACTTTATGACGTTGAAGAAGTGACGCCAGGCCTTTTAACCATACTAAATAGTTTGACATAAAACGTTTCAAAAAATCGTTACTGTGAAGCACATTTTAGTTAGTTGATTATTTATCCGGCAACAGTTCTTCTCCAATCTTTATCAAAAGAGTAACCAGAAATCATGTTTGAGGCATTTCGTTATAACCTAGAAACAAGCTATAGTCTAAGTATTCTCTTGGGGTTTATAGCATAAAGAGATGTTTACACTTTCCCTCATATCTGGCCAGATTATGAAGCTATCTTGTTAACTTTCTTGACTATTGCTACACGTTCAAATACTAATATCATCACGTTTGAGCATCTGTTATCAAAGTCAGCTCTTACGTAGTGAGAAGCCTAGTTCGCTTAAATAAGTTACATGTCTTTAGCTTTCGAAAACGCTGCATTTTCGTAAATAGTATAGCAAACTAATTATGAACTCAAGAAACAAACCCTGCTTATTGTTCCCCGTTTTCAGCGCACTGGGTTTCTCGCCACGTAAGGACTGACATTTTTTTATTCTGTAAGCTGTGGATCTCGCGAAATGCCCATATCCCCCTTCCGCTCAGACAGATTGTGTTAAGTTGAAAAACAATCAGGACTACAAGAAATTGATATGAACATTTGAGTTGGAGCAGTAATATTAGGTGATCTATTGTGTGACTCACTTATATATCTTATGTAGTATCCAGAGCAGTCTACATACCTGAGTGGATCAACTTGCTCTGCGTCTCCAGCTTCACACTGAGCTACATGGCAAATGGCCGTGCGGCCGAAGTGGGCGATGGTTGACACAATGTTACGTGACAGACAGCAATTCATTTTGTCCTCTCTTTAAGAAAAATATATTGCAATCTGTAGAGCTTGAGAGTCTCCCAAGACTTGAAAATACCAGCTCAAATAAGCACATTCTCAATCATTGCATATGGAATGACTAAGCACGGAAATTGGTACGTTTTCATGCTGATGGTAGGCTAAGATTATAGAATTTTATCACCTTTTCATCGTTAAAGTTTTGCCCTTATTGGAGCGAAAGTACTTCCATACCCCCCTCCAAGCGCTTTAATGAGTTCATCAGTCTTTTCTAGCACCCATGTGCAACCCTCATCACTGACGAGCCACTCGATAGCCTCGTAAGAACTAGTCCAAGGGTCTGATTTCCACAGGCTATCTTCCCGTGCTTTCTTCAGTCCATAGATATGGCCGAGTAGCTGCGGTCCAACACCCTGCTGTGCTCGCAAGCATGCAATCGCGGACAGGCTCGTTGCTATTCTACCAATATTCGTACCTGTGACTCGCTCAGGCTCGGCGAAGAGACCGCCGTACACGCTGTTGATGATGTATACTGGAAGGTCAGGATGTGATTCTGCGAGCTTTCGTTCGATATTTGTGTGTAATGGACGATGAATTTGCGTCCATAATGCCCGGCCCCGAGATTTGATAGACTCGATATTCTCAGCAGCTAAGTGTCTTGATGGTGTAACATTCAGTGAAGATGCAATGCATGAGGGTAGTGACGAACGGAAAGAGTTGAGCATGTTGATTGTGCGAGGGATCTGTTATTTTTGTCAACTACAGCCTAAATATGAAGCAGCATATTCTTATACTCCGTTTATTCCCATGCATCTTAACCCAATTTCCCGCATAAATTCTGCAACTGCAGCCGCTTTATTTAGTGGGTTTGAAGCTGTAGTGTAAGAGAAGAGAGCTATCATTGACTCTGGGGAGTTCATTGTCATCGTTGTGGCTGTACATAAAGCTAGCCATGACCAAATGTTAAGTTTTCTGGCGGCGGCTTCTTGCTCAATCTTGATAAATGCGTTCTGAATATTGATTGGCGCTGGAATAGGCCCAGGATGGGAATCAGTCGCATTGATTAGAGATTTGAGATTTGACGACAGATTCAACATAATAGGTACGACGAGACAAAAACTTGAGAGCTTTCAAGAAATTGCAAAAAATTTCAAGAATTTCAAGCGTCAACTGTGTGTGCTAAAGTATGGTTGAAATTTGTAAAAATAAAGTTCAGCTACCTTATAACAAGCCCTGGTAGAACGAAGTCGTGTCTTGGCTATGAGCAATACAATTTTTTCCTACTGGCTAGTACTAAAGTTGATCGCATATTTGAAAGATCATTTCGTAGTAATATTTAACGGTATAATAATTCAATACCTGGCAATATCCACTTGCATTAATCTAGTCAATTAAGCACTAGTCACTTCTTATCAAAGGTCGAAGGTGGAATTCTTCGAAAAGATCTTCAATTTGTAATGCCGAAGCCCCAAACTAGACGCAGCATCAGTCCTTCCTTCCTTTACGCAAATCATTCCTCAAAGCGAAATATAAGAGGAACGCAGACTTAACGGAAATAAGGCTAAACCTTACACTAATGTAACTAATTTTCTGATGTTCAAACGTATCTTACCATTTCTTTTTAACATCTTGAAAGTCCTCGTCTGATACATTTCATAACCATCGTCGCTTGTTAGTAAAAACTTTATCCAAAACTTGTATTATTTCTTTGCTTTGAAGACATCAGTTCTAAGCATTACTTTAAAATCAATTCTAATTTGTTTTCATCTCATCTCGTAACTGTAACACCTACTTGCAGAATCACTTGTAATAGAAGCCACCCAGGTCCCTATTCCCGAAGCGTCAGTCAGCACTACAAAGCGTAATCATTTTGATCAAGTAAGCAGTATTCCATTTGTCATCCACAGATTCTACTCAGCGCCTGTGAGACTTGTGAATATGCACGCCAGAACAGTCAGTAAATGACACGCAACGATAGCTGGATTGTTTTGGAATTAGCACCTAAGTGAACAGCGAGATGATTTTTCTATTCGCGGTGGTCACTGTGAAGGCGCCATACGCTGATTGACTGCGGCACCAGCGGATGACTTAGCACGCTCAATTATCTACAACAATGTAATGTAAACGGTATGCACAACGTAATACCGGTACCAATTCTCGACTCAGCCAGTCCAATCCTATTAATTGTTTCTGTACATATTACTTTTCTTTTATCTCACAGCGAATTGTGAGTTTGGTCTAACTCTTATTCTAAGCCTTAAAACATATTTACAGAATCACCCCAAAGAGTCGATAGCTTGTCTTTACATACGCGATAGAAATCAGCTTTACACTCCGCTTAGTCTTCTCTTAATTTGTTCTGTCAATTGGTTTGTCGGCTGCCTGCCGCTTTGAGACGGTGAAGTAGCTGACGGCTATTAGTTGAGTACTGCAGAACAATGTTGCAACCGCATATGAAAGAAAGGCCGCAATAACTAACAAAAGCTGGAAAAAGATTCATACTTAGCCAGGCATAATTTGATTGAAATTAGTCAATGGCTAAGGAAAGGTCTCAGAGTTGTCCATTGAAGCGTAAGTCGGTCTCCATTTTTCACAGCCTTGAGTTGGAAATTTTGATCGGTTAGAGTTGTTAGATACGACGAAGAACACCAATTTTAATGCGCCTACATCCAAACTAATGTGTGGCAAACATCTTATACTTTAGAGGAGAGGGGACTATAGGATACGACGTTGCATGTGCGTCACAAAGTTGAGTGTCTATATTTAATCGCAATTTCTAGCAGCTTGAACACCCCCAGCCAGAACAGACACTTTGATAATCAAATCCTAATAAGATTACTTGTAAAGCTTTAAATCTAGAACTATTCTTCCTCTCTTCTTTACATCAAATAAATCTTGTATTGAAGGTCTTACATTCAAGTAGAGTACGTGGGGGAAACATCACTTTGCCAGCATGTAGGTACATTTGCTTGCCTCATTTGAGTGGAGAATGTAGAGAAACCGTGTCCTAAAAAGTTCAGGTAACGTCCCTCTCTGCGTAAAGGGAATCCCAGTTTACTGAAACAACCAATAACAACGCGAAGATCGCGCATGATATTACGCAACATGCTCTTTAAACAAGATTGATTGAATAGGTTTGATCTATAGTACTAGATTTTTCACCATATAGAGAGGGACAAAATATGTGAGATTAACGTTCGTAGATTAATAAAGTGTACAAAGATACTTTTATAAAACCAATTCAACTACAATTATTCTTTTAATCTGTTCGTGTCAGTCAGGCTATTGTGTCAGAAGAACCTGTACAGATTTGGACAATTAACTAGTTTTCCGGCAGCTATGGATTAGTAATTTGTAAAATTAGACTTTGAAGAAGGCTTCTGATTGTTAGGTAGCTTCATGGAAGCGTGTTTTATTAATGGCAGCTTGCGCGTCTAATGCACAGCAATGTTGATATGTCAAATTCATACTTTATGAGTCTTTGTTAAATCAAAAAACAAGCGATTAATAGCAAGTTTTCTTTCAACCTAACGTCCGTCACTGTGTGACGAGACAACCCCCGTACCAAGACACACCCATGCTTTCAGTCTATGAGAAAGCGATATTCAAGTGACGGGGGACCTTAGCCGATTATGAGTAGCTGTAGTCTATGAACCTTCAAGAAGTGAGACAAACAACAAAGTTGGCGAAGTTATTGGATTGTTAAAAGTCAACTTGTCCTAACACGCACGGACAGACATTAGAAGAAATCAAAAGACTACAATTTGGCACTGTATCAATAACCGTAGGTAATGGTATTGTGTCCTAGGAAAAACTTTGAGTCTTTTTTTGGTACATTTCTACAGCCCAGTAGTACAACGTGCCTTTGATATGGAACAAGGCCTACCGTTGCTAGCAGAATTCTCATCTTGCTCGAAGATTTCAGCAACACTCGGCAGCTTGCATATCAAAAAATCCTTCCAGTATGTTGTCATTCCTCGCAGCCAGAAGTATCCTTGCTTTTTGAGCTCAGCTACTCCTCGATCATACAAATCACTGTCTTCTCCTAATATTTGAAGACCATGGTACATTGATATGCGAATCATACCGGAATCCCAGCAGGATGACTCGTCAAAACTTTGAAAAGATTGCAAAGCGCTCGTCCACCGCTGTTTTGTCTGTTCCCACTCTGCTAAATGTTCTGCCTGCCGATGTAGGTTCTGTGCCAACAGCACGAGTGTTCGAATGTACCTCTGTTGATCGTATCTTTCAATAGCTGGAAAGCTTTTGTAATAAGCTTTCATCGTTAACAATATTCTTTCAGCTTGCCCATAATTACTCGAACAGATAGACGCCTCCGCGTAAGATATGTAGCAATTTCTCAAATACTTGCTGGTAGGGCCGCCGGGAGACTCAACGATTGGTTTCAAATTTTCCAGTGCCTGAGAATATTGGTTCAGTTCGCATAGAACATCGCTCAGAGAAGCTGTAACATCAAGAATAGGCAGATATCCAGGATCATACTGTTCCTTTACGCTCGCCAATATTCTCCTTGCTTTTTCAAAATGCCCCGATTGCAAGTCCGCCATTGCAGTCCCTGTTAATAGTCTGAGCGACACCCTTATCTCATAGATCAAGCTGTACTTCCCTGTCAAACTTAAAGCTTGACATTTGCTCCATTCAGCAGCCGCTTCTTCAAACCTCTCTTTCTCCCACATATTCGACGCAATTGCAGCGATCAAAAGACCTCGAACTGCATTCATTCGTCCTCTAAGACTTCTATCCTCAACCTCAGAATCTACTTTGAGAAGACCCGCACGTAAAACCTGCTCAGACCTGACCTATTGCCCGCTTGACCTCAACGCATAGCCCTTCCTTACTACAAAATACGCCTGTGTGTAAGAATCCATGTCTTGAAGTCCTTCATGCTCTATGCTAGCAATACATTGTTCTTTCCAGTCCAAGTTCAAGAATTTTGATGCCTGCAGAAGAGCCAGCACAACAAGTTTCTTCAAAGGGCGGCGCTGCTCTTTACACCAGTTTTTGTAGTCTTTAATCATGTTTTTGAAAATTAGCAAAGCAGCGTTCCCTATTTCAGAGTAGTTCAAAGAAAACTCGCAGCCGGAAAAAAGGAAACAAATGAGTATCATCGACTGTTTCTAATCTTCTTAGCTTAGGGAGGGAGTCCCTATCACGCAGATCTCACCATGATTTTGTAGAACAGCACCTCTCAATTCAAGCTTTTTAAGTTCGGACCGGAGACACTCTGGGCTTTGAAGGATACCAGCAATTCTGGAGTTAAACATAAGATCCTCCACTTTGAAGCCCTCAGGGTCACCCTGGGAGTTCCAGCGTTTTCTTTGCTGTCTAACGTACCGTAATAAGAGCAGTGAAATCGGGCCAGACCTAAGACTAAGGACGGCTAATATTCTAAGAAGTTAATCACAGGTATCTCTTTCAGGCTTTTCTTAGTGAACTGGTGGTAAAAGTACAGGTTCTTTTTGTTGACTATTTTCCAGTGTAACAATAATGTGCTGATAAACCATATGCTTAGAAGAACTTATGTGATTGAAATCAGCGTCTGAATAACCAGCTCGTACTAATGGTCCAGAGGAGTAGTGGACGGGTGCTCCTTCCAGTAATGATGATGAAGAGAAATGGGATGTTGGTAGGCTAAGTTTTGGATACAGGATACAGTGTACTTTCCGGCAACTTGATGTTATCAGTATTTAAGCTCAGAGAATTAGAGTTACTTACTTAATGCTACTGTCCCAATTGCATATCGTTTCAAAAACAGTCCAATGCTCTAACGACTTAACATGATCTAGTTCTCTCACGTCTAGCAATGCTTTAATGATAGAAGCTTCTGCTTTTTCTCCCTGCATATCTTTGTACAGATATAGTTGATTAGGTGCGACTTCAATTTGGTAAGCGTAGCGCAATCAAGTCGAGGGGATGTAACATACACTGAGCGACAATAGCTGTGGCTTCGCCTAACTCCAAACCCTGTTTGCACAGACCTTGGATCAACTTTTCGTTAATAAATTTTGCGCCATTTCTTAGACGTTTTTGATAATCTCGAGATTTTCCATTGTGCACTAAGTCCATTAGCTTGTTTACTTGGTTTTCGCTGATAAGAAACGAGTTCTCAAGAACAACAATGTACGAGAGGTAGCAGAATAATTGTTTCCTTGCCTTCGAGTCAGCATCGCTAGCGTCGGACAAACATTCGTTGGTCCTAGCAGCCAGATCGACTGCTCTGTCGAACGATGTTGACCCTAAAAGTTGCCTTTGGTCGAGACGACTTGATAATAGCGCTAGAATGAAAGTGTGCGACGCTTGTATATCACGTAAAATCCTTTTCACGCCTTCGCTCCTTGTATCTCTCTTTTTGGTTTCTATTTGGCTGTGCTGGGGGCTTCCTAGTATCGTGTTGTGCAACTTCCTCTTTTCAATACTCGATGGATAGAACATGACAACCTCTAGTGATTGGCCCCCTTGCTGTGTTCCGAGCGACGGCCCTACGAGATGATCGTAATGTAGTTCAATGGTAGATTGGGATTAGTCAAGGTTTAATGGCGCTAGGTTGACTACGTTGCAATTTGCATGGTGTTTCATAAGGCGCATGAGTTGTTCCTTGAGCAAGGCCACTTCGGCTCTCAATCCAGCAACCTCGTGTAGTTCAGTCATGACAGGCTTCTGCAGAGTAAGAGGGCAAATTGTGAAAGATTCTATTGCCTCAGCTATTGCCTTAAGCTAACCTTATTGATCGGGACGACGGTCGTCCTGCTAGTGCTCTTAGCAAAGCGCCAAGAAACGCTATCACGCCATCCTTCCTCGATTGCTAGGATACAATTTGTTGAGAGCCCCCTTACGCGGCGAAAAAACCCGGTTGGCTGAAAATAGCCAATAAGACACTGCGTTAGGTTGTAATATCTGCGCTCTCAGGTTGTTTTCGGCCCACCAGGTTTTTCGCCGCGCAGGAAGGGACGTTGGCGAAGTAATTTCCATAATACGACGGGTTGGAGCGAATTTGTACTCAGCCAATCAATCTAGCCTGTATCTATAGCATCTATACAATATTCAGCCCAGTTTTGAGTGATACCTACCTACAATATGGAGAAGGATTGTGCGTGCTGGGTCAACGGCTATCGCAACTAATCAGCGTGCGGTGCCCTCATGACAACCACCGCGAATAAGTTGCGATTTGTTTTTAAAAAGCTTGTATTCTAAACTAAGGCTTGACTTATATTGCCTTGTGAAGTTTGATGTGTTCTTATAAGAGGAAATTTACATGAAATGAAATGGCTTTTGAAACAATTGTTGAGGGTCGCAACTATATAGGTTGCTTAAAGAGAATGGAATAGATTGCTACGATGCTTATCTCGCATTAAGAGCGACATCTAATGGCCAGCATCGGTAAAACTTTAGATAGCCACTAACCTAGAACGACTCTCATACAGATATAGATCTAGCCGACGTTTTGAACGGTCTTGAGCGTGAGAGTAAGCTTAAAGGGAGAGGCTGGTATGGACGACTTGAAACGAGCGCACGATTTGTCAATTTTTAGACACCTGTAGAGAAATTACTGATTACATACGGCCCTAACCTGTCGATGATAGAGTATACGTCACCTTCAATCTACACCGCATTATCGGTGGCATGCACACAATAGCAGAAGTATCAGATATTTCAATCCTTTGCTATTTATTATCAAGGCGAATTCAGAATTACTCCGTAGACGACTGACTGTACAGAACACCTATGCAATAGGCGACTCATGATGAGGAGATAAAATTCTGCCAGTTAACTTTAGTTTCTACAGAACGCAAAAATTTCTAGAAGTTATTCTCCTAGTGCGGCATTCATATCATAACTCACTAGTTATTCATAGCACTAATCGAAGATATACAGTATCTGCGTATCGCGTTATTATACTTGACAATTCTATTTAATATTTATTGTCAGATTTCTCGTCTAAGTCTCGACCACGGCGCGGAATAGAAGAGACAGATCATCTCTTTGAAGTAAAGACAACCTCAACTCGATCCTACTCTTCAACTTAGCGACCCTGTTAGACCGAACACCATTTTTACGAGGCCAGCGAAAGGTCGATTTTTATCAATTTTTCAACGGCGCTCATTAGCTATGCCTTCCTGGAGTCGGTTCCAATTGTCCTTTTCCTGATGCAGGCGTTGTGGCAGGCGCGCTGGGCAACTGTGGTATTTTGACATTTTTCGTCCCATCGGTGGTGGGATGAAATCTCTGCAGGGCCCGTGCGTCACTAATTTCAGCTTCGGTTGAAGGCAAAATACAAGGAGACGCAGAGCAACAGACACAGACGTAGTGAACCTGTGCTGCTAGACTTCTACAAACAACGACAATAGATGCTATCCACTACGCTACTACAGAGGAGAAAGGCTGCCCTAGCCCTCTCTCATCTCAACTGAGATGAGATGACACAGAAAACGATCGATTGCCTGCCCGCAGGCCCGCGCCGGTCCAACACACAACCAACGAGAAACAGAGGCTCTCTGCTAGGCCTCTACAACAACCAAACACAACGTTGCTATCCTCCTTACAGGAGAGCTGCTGCAACACAACACACAAACAGTATGAGCTAGCTCTGTGTTCTACAAGGCTGATTATATAATCAGTCATGTGACTAGAGCAACACAACAACAGAGGCCTAGCAATAGGCCTCTACAATTCAACCCACACGTTACTGTTGTCTCCTACTGCAAGAGATAACTAAGAGCAACAACAGAGGCCTAGTACTAGGCCTCTACAACAGTATGACAAGCTGCTATTTGAGAGCAGCACAACAACAGAGGCCTAGCAATAGGCCTCTACAATTCAACCTACACGTTACTGTTGTCTCCTATTGCAGGAGATAACTAAGAGCAACAACAAAGGCCTAGTACTAGGCCTCTGCAACACAATTACAAGCTGCTATCTAAGAGCAGCACAACAACAGAGGCCTAGCAATAGGCCTCTACAACTCAACCCACACGTTGCTGTCTCGTCTCCTATTGCAGGAGACAGACTAGAGCAACATAACAACAGAGGCCTAGTACTAGGCCTCTACTAGTCAATTAACACGTTGCTGTTAT
>JAKUHH010000019.1:0-26243 GCA_022701365.1 Mycocentrospora acerina
TTTGAGTAGGCTGAAGGAGATCCCCTGTTTCTGCTAGGTAGCTAAGCCTTGTAGCACTTGCCTTAGATAATAACTCTAAGAAGAGATATATAAGGAGGGCAGTCTGTATAGCTTTATAAAGTAGTTATTCTATATCCTTTTATAGAAGACTTATTAGTATAGAGAATAGTATCTTTAGTTTACTCTCTAGTCCTAGCACTTTTATATGCCTAGTAGTAGACACTTTAAACCCTAGTTAGATTACTCTCTTATGACCTGTGTTATTATATTATATAGAAAAACTTGTCTTAGCTAGTAATAGCCTCTAAATAATATTACTACTTATTTTATTTATATTATATTTAAGTCTTATTAAATTTAAAACTAATTTAGACTACACTATTATATTAAGCATTTTATCATAGCTAGAATATCTTTAATCTTTTAATAACTAAAGTTTTTAAGTTTAGAACTTTCTAGTCTACTATATTAAGATTATTTTAAAATAGCTATATAAAATTATACTAAAGTAAAAACTTAAGGACTATTAAAAACCTAGTAGAATTAGACTTAACTTTAATATTTACTACTATTACTTTAAGTTAAAAGGAATTAACTTAAAGATTAGTATATACTTAAGGCTCTACTTTAAAAGTAATAGTAAAAGTATCTAATCTTACTTTAACTTTTAATCTAGTAAGAACTAGTGCAGAACTTATACTAAATTTAGATTAAAAAAAAAAGACATAACTTTACTAGTAGCCTAGCTTTATGCAGAAATCTAAAAACTATAGTAAGCTATAATTACTTTAGACTATCTTTTACGTAGCACTAAATTACTCTTAACTCTCTTAGAATAACATTAACTTCTAAAGTTCTAGTCTAAGATTTTAATTAATAATACTATATATATAAAACTATTTAAAAGAATACTATCTATTACTATCTTTAATAATAGTTATAACTTAACTTTTTACTACTAGTAAGCCTTAATTTAAGACTAATTAAAGATTATTATAGACTACTATTAGAGGAAGCATGCCTATATAGCATTAGTCTAGAGATATACTTCTAGCCTAGCTAAAAAGTACTTAAAGCCTTAATACTTATCTAATACTATATTTTACTATTTTAAGATTATAGAAAATATAATTAACTTACTTAAGTCTTATTTTATTATAGAAAATAAGAGAGCTATAAGCTAAGCTGCTTTTAATAAACCCTATATAAATAAGATAGAAATCTTCTTTACTTTTAAAGTATAGTTCTTTAGTACTACTATTAAGAGATAAGTACTTAGATTAGAATAGTTTTACTACTTATAGATAAAGGTTATACTAACCTTATAGATACTTATCTTTAAGTTTAAGTAATAATAAAATAGCTCTTTTAAGCTTATAGTTAAACACCTAATAGTGTTTAATATAAAATAAAAGAACTATCTTTTAGTCTTAACTATAAGGAGTATAATCTATATAATATATAAACTAAGTTAATTTTATTTAAGTCTAATTTAGTAGTCTTTACTAAGAATAAACTATAATTTATACTTTTAAGCAGATCTTTATATCTAAACTTAACTTTAACTTTTACTTACTTTTTAGCTTATATCTAAGACTTTAAGCTTTATAAATTACTTAACTTTAAGTAACTACTATAACTATAGTAAGCTAAGACACTTTATAAGTAAGTGCCTTTTATATAAAGTCTAGAAAATTAAGTTTAAAGAACTAAGTAAAGACTTAGAAAACTTAAAAAAAGATAAAAATAAAAATTAAATAAAAAATAAAGATACTAATAGGACTTTTTTTTTTAAGCTTAAACTATTAAAACTTATTACATCTTAGTCTTTTAAACTTATTTAAGAGACTATATATTTTTTTTATTCTTTATACTAAGAGCTTTAGGGTATAATTATACTCTTTAATTAATACTAGTACTTAGAGTTATTATTTTTTAAATTTTAAGATTACTACTTTTATTTTAATAGCTCTTTAGACTCTTATTTAAAAGCTACTATTTTAAGTTATAGTTAAGAATTTTTAAGACTAAAATTTATTTTTAGTAAATTAGTATATCTAATTATATCTAATTATTAATAAAAAAAAGATCTATAAATACCTTTTTATAATAGTAGACTTTAGTTTGTAAAACTATATTATTTAAATTAAATAAATAAAGTATGTTAAGCTACAGTTAGATATAGACTTTTTCTAGATTATCTAGCTAAGCTGCTATCTTACTATATATAATCTTGCTCTACTGCTCTTAATAACTTATAACTAAATAGTTCTTATTAAAACTATTACTTTAGATACTATATAATAAGATAAGCTTTTAAAATAAGAGAACTATAAAAAGAAGTATAGTATAACTACTACTAATTATAAAATTTAATACATACTTTAACTTTTAAAAAGTTAAAAGTTTTTACTTCTTATTATATAAGACTTAATACTAAACCCTATCTAACCTTTACTAGAACTTATCTTTACTAAACTTTTTTTTTATTTTACTTTTATTTTAACTAACACTTTCTACTTTAATATAAAATACTAAAAAAATAAATTCTTTACTACTAGTATTTATAAAATTAATTAAATTTTAGATAAAAAGAAGTTAAAAGATTATTCTAATAATATAGCCTTTATATAAGACTAATTAATACTTTATTACTACTTTTTCTAAGATATCTTTAGTAAAACTGCTCTAAAAGCTCTCTTAGACTTTTAACTATATAACTATAAGATTACACTAACTAAACTTCTTCTAAATATTTATAGCCCTCTATATAAATAGAATATAGAAGAGCTAATAGCTACTAAATATTATATCTAAAAGAACTTATAAAAAGGATAGATTAAATATAGTTAGAGCTCTTTTATATCCTTAATTTTATATATTTAAAAAGCTAATAAGGTCCTCTATATTTATATAGACTACTATAAACAAAATAACTTTACTTATAAAGATATTTATCTTAGATTTTATATAGATAAGCTTTTATCTTACTTATTAAAGGCTAAAATCTTTACTAAGTTTAATATTTATTTTAAATTTAACTATATCTGTATAAACTTAGTTTCTAAAGAGTATTCTACTTTTTAAACTTATTATAAGATATATAAATATAAAGTACTACCTTTTAGCCTCTATAATAGCGTTATAACCTACTAATAGTATATAAATAATTTATTAATTATCTTTCTAGATAACTTCTATATTACCTACTTAAATAATATCTTAATCTATTTAGAAGACCTTATTACTTATAAATAGTATATAAAGCAAGTACTAGAAAGACTATATACTGCTAGTCTTTAAGTAGATATTAAAAAAAAAAGTTTTATATTACTTATATAAAGAAACTTAGATCTATGTTAACTAATAAAAGTATTAAAATAGACCTTTAAAAAAAGGAGAAGCTTTAAAGAACTAAAAATAACTTACTACTATTATAAGTATAAAGTCTTTCTTAGGCTTTATAACTTTCTACTATTAATTTATTTCTAGTTTTTTTTTAGTTATAAAACATTTTATTATGTTATAGAGCTTTATAATACTATTTAATATAGACTTTAAAGTATAAAGAGGCCTTCTATTTTTTTAAGACTGCTCTTTTAGCTATACTTACTCTATACTATTTTAAGCTTAATTATAATACCTAAATTAAGACTAATATATTAGAAAGTATAGTTACTAGAGTTTTATTATAAAAATACTTTAATAAGAAATAGTACTTTATAGCCTTTTATAGTAAAGTCTTCTTTAGAGCTAAGCTAAATTAGGAAATATATAATAAAGAACTTTTTGCTATTTTCTAAGCTTCTTTAAAATAAAGAGCTAAACTAACCTTTATTTAGACTTAAGTCTTAGTCCTTTTAGACTACTCCGCCTTAGAATATTTTATAACTACTAAAGTACTTAATACTTAATAAGTATAATAGTCTAAAGCTTTAGCCTTTTTTAATTTCTAAATTAAGTAAACTTTAAGTAAGAATAATAAGAAAGCTAATATCTTTAGCTAATAAGAATAAGACTTAAGCTAGTAAAAACTAGCCTAAAAAGATAATTAATTAAGAGTCTTACTTAGATATAATTAGTTTTATAGCTAAATTAATACTAATCTAGCTTAGACGTACTTTTAAACTTAAATTTAATAAATAATATATATTAATACTTCATACCTTTATACAACTTTTATAGCTTTTAAATTTCTAAAACTAATAGATATAGTTCTCTATAAAACTAGTTAGCTTTTAAAAAAAAATAAGTTAAACCACTAAATTACTATTAGATTAGTAATAAACTCTTACTTTACTATAATTAACTTTACTTATTTAGAGATTCTCTTCTATATACTTAGCTTATTTATAAAGTATATAATTAAATCTCTATAGTATACTATAGCTTTAAAAAGACTTATTAGTTACTAGCCTAATAGTACTATTAGAAAAGCATAAAGGCTAGCTATTAATAGTATATATTAAACTGTATCTCTTATTATAGAGGATATCTAAGAGAGTCTTATTTCTTTAGATACCTCTACTTATTGCCTATCTTTAAAAGACTAATATAGCACTTATATATTAATTTTAAAGATTTCCTAAAAGATTATACTAAGTATAACTAGATTATATTAATTATTAACTAACTATTTAAATAAGCTGTCACAAAACAGAGCCCTACTCACGAGCCTTGCTTACAAGTCTTGCTTACCAGCCACATAAGCAAGCTACACTTACGTAGCCTATTATAAAGAACTTAGCACTAAGCTAGCAGAAAGGTAATTATTACTTAGCTGCTCTACACAATAATGTTTGTGCTACACTTGCTTTGTTAAATTAAGTACACTTAGTAATAATAACTACTAAGCTCCTTATTGCATTATATATAATAGAGATAAAATACTTAAATAGACAAGCTAGTAGTCTATACAATATATTACCTAAATACTATTATTCTAGCTCTTATTTCTATAATAGTTCTAAGCCTAGTGCTCTAAAATTATAAAAAGTTTCTCCTTATACTAAATAAATGCTAGAATATATATATTTAGACGCTCTAATTAGTTTAATAAACATAAGATCTACACCTACACTCTTAACTACTTCTTACTAGCTTAAAGATAAAGTAACTTAGCCTTACTAGTTTGTCTAGCTCTAATTCTATGTAAAGCAAAAAGAAGTATAAGATCTAGTTAACCTAGATAGAGCAACAGAAAACAATATCTAATTAATTAAACTAATCTATCTAGAAATTAATTAGGTTAGATTAGACAAAATTAGAAAAAGCAACTAATATAAAAGAGAGATAAGTAAATAGTTAGAAAAAAGAGCAAGTCTTTAAAATATCTAAAACTAGATTAATGCAATAGTAGCGTAGGAGCTCCTTACACTAGTAATAATAGCTCTAATCTAAGGCACTAATTAATTAGTTAGAGCACTAGTTAAAGAGCTTAAAACTAAGCTATCTCCTTCTAACCTTAGTTCTATAAACTTAGTTAGAGCAGAATATAGAGCTTACCTTAATTAAGCTAGACTTAGTACTATAAACCTAGAAAAATAGTATAAAGAGTAAAGCTTTCTATATATTAAAGCTACTGCTTTTAGAATCTTAGAAGTAGAAGGCTAGCTTACTACTTAGGACTTCTTAGACGCAGTTTTAGTTAAACTAGCCATAGAATAGGCTAGAGCAATGCACTAGTCTATTCTATAAAACTTAGTATTAAATAAAGAAATACTAAGCCTAGTAAAAGTAAGAAAAATCTTCTTATTACTTTTATATAAGTATACTGTGTAATTAGCTAATAACAGTGCTAGTATCTTTACTACACTTAGAGGACAACTTACTAAGAAATATATATTAAGTGCTTTAAGAGGTAAAAACAACTAATATTATCCTTACAGAGAAGAAATATATAAGTAGCTACTAGAGAGATACTTAATACTAAGGGCAGCTATTACTAGAAAACCTAGGAAACTTAGCTATAAGCATAAATAGAAGATACTTAAGAAGCTAGCTTTACTAAAGTACACTGCTCTATAAGCTACTCTTACTAAATAAAGACTAAAGATCTCTTCTTTAATTAAATTAAACTATCTTAGCAGTATAAGCGCAGCTCTTATAGATCTATTGCTCCTTACTAGAGAAAACAGAGTCTACAATACTATAGATTTTAGTGCTTATCTACTATTAAATAGCACTATCTTAAATAATAGAGCAGTTCTACACGTAGTAAATAATAAAAACCTTATTATACTAGGCACCTTTAAAGAGTTAACTAGAGCAGAATATATTAAAGCAGGAACTTAAGCCTTTCTTATAGTAGGCATAGGAGCTTAACTTATTAAAAGAGCCCTTTATAGTATAAGAGGACCTTATACTAAAGATTTAATGCTTTAAAATATAGTAGTAGTAGAAAGTTTTTATATAAATATTATCTTAAAAGCTTATTTAGTATAAAAAGGTATATAGTTTCTAAAATTAGACACTACTTTATATATAGAAACTCTTACAGAGAGCACTATAGTTACCTCTCTTAAGCGTAAATGTAACCTTATATTTATTAAATATAAGCTTCTTACTTTTTACTTTATAGTTATAAGTGTAATAATACTAACTAAGAAGCTTTAGTTATAGATTATAAATCTAAGAATAGACTTAGAAGACCTATAGCATGCTTAATTAGGCTATCTAAGACTAAAAGCACTTAAGGCCTTAGTAAAAGCAGCTTAAAATGTACTTATTAAAGGAACTCCTTATATCTAGTATAAGCATTACTCTATTACATACACAAAACAAGTTATTTCTAGAAGACTTAGAGAAAGAGCACCTTGCCTATTTTAGAGAATAGCTTAAGATCTCTTTAATATGCTAAACAGATGCTTATAGAAGTGCTAGATACTCTTACTTAAAAAACTATTTAGTAGAAATTTTTTTACTTATATTCTATAGTTAAAATCTCTAATAGAAATAATATAAGTCTTTAAAAGCTTTGCAGCTTTAGCTCTAAAATAATATAATCTAAGAATATTTATAACATAATAGGACAACAACATTACTACACTTTCTTAGAGAGGAAAATTAGAATTTAAGCATTAGACAGAGAGTAAGAGAATAGTAATAAAGAATACTCTACTATATACTTATTAACCTAATAGCAGAGCAGAAAGAGCAGGACAAGAGATTATTACAAAATCTATTAAAATAATAATAAGTGCTAATCTCCTTGCTAAACTATAGCTAGAGATAACATAAGCAGTAACTTAGCTCTATAATATAAGCCTATCTTATGCTAATAGACTACACTTACTAAATAAGCTACTAAGTCTCTAGTTTACCTAATACTTTAGATACTATTAACTAAAGCAGGTTAGATATGCAACAGCAGATCTACGCCTTAATTAGAGCAGCATATATGTGTATAGCTGCTGTGCTTATCCCTTAAATAAAGAAAGAGTAGTAAGATGTAATAAGAGAAGCTTTAAAGTAATGCCTTAGGGCTATATTAGATATCTAGTAGGCTACTAAGCTTCTAATATTTATAAAATATAAGTCTTAGTACTTAATTAAGTAATTACTATAAGGAATATAATATTTAATAAGCAGCACTTTTATAAAGACAAATCTACAGAACTACTAGTAAAAGAAGCTAAGCTGCTTATTATAATACTAAATATAGAAGAAATAATACATTTAGATAATATATTAAAAGACCTCTTTATTAGATTAAGTACATAAGGTTCAGTAGAGCTCCTTATGCCTCCTAAACATAATATTAAGGGTGTAGCTAATTCTAAAATAAAGCATATAGCAGGCTAGCTAGAAGATTAAGATAGGGATTAAGCAGTAACTATATATATATTAAGCTTAGCTAGCTTGTTACCCTATATCGCCTATCTTATTTCTAATCTATATTAGAGACATTTGCAAGCCTAGGCCTGCTACATTTAATTTCTCATATTTAGATGATATTGCAGTAGGAGCAACAGCAGCAACAGCAGAAAAGGTAGTAGCAATACTAGAAAAAACTGCTAAGGCTATGCTTCTAGAAGCAAAAGAGAGTGCTATTAAATTTAAAGTTTCTAAAACAGAGCTCTTATTTGCTAGCAAAAAAAGAAAAGAAGAAACAGAGACTCTACTAATAGGAAATAAGACTATCTATCCTAGCCCTCTAGTTAAGTAGCTAGGCTTTTTTCTAGATAGAAAGCTCTCTTACAAACAACACGTGCAAAACAAGGTTGCAACAGCACAACAAGCCTTCTATAGCCTGCAAAGGCTAGGCAACATATAAAAAGGCCTTAGTATGCAAGTAACTAGACTGCTATATATTTCTTATGTTTAGTCTATTGCAGACTATAGCACGCAATTGTAGTAGAAAAAAGGAAACAAAGGACTACTACGCTATTAACAAATAATGCAAAACACTGCATTAAGACAAATACTAGGTGCTTTTAAAGGGTCTCCTATAAAAGCACTAGAAATAGAAGCAGCTCTCTTACCTTTAGAGATTAAAGCAGAAAAGCTGTGCTAGCAATATGCTTTAAGGCTACTAGCTTTTAGTAGCAACTACCCTGTTAAGAAAGCTATTAGCAGAGAAGAATAACAAAAAAACAGCAATACTACAAAAACAATTAAAAAACACAGAAAAAAAAACCCCTAAAATTAAACTTAGCTTAGCAGGCTAGCTAGAAGAACAGAAAAACACTCTAATGTAGAGGAAATATCTATTCTACTAGCAAAGCTATAGAGTAAGCCTAAAGACTCTTATGCTACTATCTATATTTCTAGAGAAAATAAAGAGGAGACTGCAAAAGCTTACTAAAACTAGCTACTACAAAAACAGAAAAAACAACAATAAAAAAATCAGAAAATCCTAGCTACTGCTGCTACTACTAGAAATAGCAATAGCAACAGTACTGCTACTACTACTACTACTACTACTACTACTACTACTACTACTACTACTACTACTACTACTAGGCTAGCTTAACCTATCTTGCTATACACAGACAGGTCAAAACAGGGTGAAGAGACTGCAGCAGGCTATTGTTAAATAGACCTGCTAAGCCTTAACTACCTGCAGGCAAAAAGCTTTAACCTAGGATAAGGCCTAGAAATAATAGACACTAAGCTATACGCTATTTTTAGAGCATTAAGCAACTTAGTACTGTAAGAGCTCTTTGCAGAAACTATCTATATTTTTATAGACAGCTAAGCAGCCCTAAAAGGACTACAAAGCACTGCATTAAAAAAAAGACAAAAAATTAGCTATCTAATTACTAGGCTTTATAAAAGGCTAGTACAACAAGGAAATAGAGTAGATTTTAAGTAGATTCTAGGCTACTAAAAAATTAAAGGAAATAACTATGCTAACAGGCTAGTTAAGGCAGGCCTAAAGCACATAAAAACAGAAGAGGTTGCTACTACTTTAAGCTATCTAAATAGAAAGCTAAAAGAAGAAATAACCTTAGAATAGCAAATAAGCTAGTAATAAGTTAAAAAAAAAGAGAGAGGCAAAAGTTATAATAGCAATACTAAAGGGCAACCTAAGTTTACTCTTAAAGCTAAGCCTTTACTATTTCTTAAGCAAATTACAGCATCTTATTATTAGCTTAAGCTAAGAAAAGGCTTTTTTAAAGCATATTCTAGAGCAATAGGCAAAGACAAAAAAGGAGCATGTTTTAGTAGCTGCAACGCGTTGCAAACACCTAAGCACCTGCTCCTACACTGCAAACACTACAATCTAGAAAGAAAACAGATGCAGAAAGAGATAGCTAAGCTAACATTAGCTGCTATCTTTAACACTAAAGCAGGGCAAACAGCACTACTTAAGTACTTGCAAAAAACAGAAATAGCAACAGCTAGGTAGCTGCTTGCTGCAGGAGCCTTAACCTAAAGGCCTACTACAACAACAAATAACTGTTTTAGAATACTCTATTTTTAGCAAGCTACGTAGTAAGAGCACTACTACTGTTTTACTAGGCTTCTAAGGCTCTAGAAAAGAGAGCTTAGCCTAGGAGGAAATACAGCGCCTTATAGACTAACGTCTGCATAGGCATTATTGTATACAGTCTAGCTAGTTAGATAGATTAATACAATATAAATGAAGGAAAAAAAAAAACTAGCTTGTTACAGAGGAACTACACAGAGTAGACAGGTAGCTACACTAGGCTCCTCTCTCTAAAATAAATACTAGAACTAGGTAATTCTAGAAAGAGCAGGTTAATAAACAAAGACTATAATAAGCATACTAGCAGTCCCTAAGATAAGCATTTAACTAGAGGATTAGACATACTAAAGACTTAAAGAAACCTCTTAATTATAAATAAGCAACTTAGCTCTTAACTTGCTACTTAATCTAGAGCTACTGTTCTTAAAGTAATAGACAAAGTAAAAGAACCTACTAAGAGAAAATATACTAAGAGGCAGCCTAAGCTACCTATAAGATTAAGCAAGAGAATAAAAGGAGAAGCCTTAGACACTCCTACACTTAGAGGTAAATAAAGATAAAGAATATATGCCTTGCTCTACTAAGAGCACTCTAATAATGCTGTATATATATACTTCTTATATATTACACTATTAGAAATAAAGAGTAAAGAAATAATTACTATTTACTTAGTAGTATAAGCTGCCTTGCTTAATAAATAAACACTACCTAATAAATAATACTAAAGCAAATTGCTAAAAAAACCTACTAAATAGAAGAACTTTATATCTTATCTATATACTGCTCTCTTTAAATAAGTAGTAGATAAAAAAGTTAGTACCTTGCTCTTAAAAGGCATATAAGAAGAAGTTAAGTATATAACTTTAATAGACAAACTACTACTACTTAAATAAGTATTTACTTATAAAGTAGATAAAGATAGCTACTTTATAAAATATAAGGCTAGGCTAGTAGTAAAAAGAGATCTATAAGAGAAGGACTCCCTTTAATCTACTTATACTGTAATATTAGCTACTTAATTATTTAGTCTTGCTATAGCTATAGCAGCAGAGTTTAGTCTAGAGATACTACAGTATAATGTTATAAGTGCATTTCTTAATGCAAATATAAATATTAATTATTCTGTTTTTTATAACTTGCTAGATAGCTATAAGAAACTAGATAAATATATATTACTTAAATAAGCACTTTATAGGTTAAGAGACTCTCTATTACTTTAGTATAATAAGCTCTTAAATAAACTAACCTAGCTTAAGCTACTACTCTTAAAAGAAGAACTATGCTTATTCTTTAATATAGAAAAGAGTATCTTACTACTATTTTATATAGATAATATACTACTAATCTTTAGGCAAAGCTATGCATAATAAGCCTATAAGCTCTTAGACTATATTAAAGAAGCTTATAAGCTTAAAGAAAAAAGTCTAGTCTAGTAGTTCTTAAGAATAAAAGTAATAAGAGATAGAGTAGCTTAAACAATTACTCTAGTCTATAATATATATATTAAGAAAATAGCAAATAAATTTAACCTAGCAAATACTAGAAGCTTCTTAGATACTCCTTTTTTAGTAAAAGAGCTTATTAAACACATAAGGGAAGCTTTTAAGAAAGAGATAAAAGACTATTATAAAAAAGTAGGATTAGTCTTATATACTACTATTATGCTCTATCTAGATAAAGCCTTTGCTATTTCTTAACTATTATAGTTTCTTACTAACCCTAGCAATAAACACCTAGAAATAATAAATAGAGTAATTATCTATTTATATTAATTACAGCACCTATCTATTGTATATAGTAATAATAAAAGAGCAGAACTCTCTATTTATAGAGATGCATTATTTGCAGATAATGTTAAAATAAGAAGATTATCTTCTAAATACATTATTATGCTCTTTAGAAGGGCAATAATGTAGAAAGCAGCTTAATAACCTACTATTACTACCTTAATAACAGAAGCAGAGTTGCTTGCCTTAGAGCATATAGTAAAAGAAACAATAGCTCTATAAAGATTCTTTAGAGAATTAACTCTTAAGCTAATAAATAGAGTATAAGCTATCTTCTGTAACAATTAATAAATAATAAGACTAGTAGTAGAAGAGAATAAGAAAATAACAACTAAGCTGCACTATATAGACATATAAAACATGTAGCTATGCTAAGAGCATGCAAAAAGATCTTTTAATATTATCTATTTACTAATAAAAGAGATGCTAGCAGATAAACTTATTAATTACTTATTAAAATAAAAGCTTATAAGCTTTATTAAGCTTTTTAACTTTTAAAATATTATAAGTATAAGATAATAGAGTAAGGTAGTTAAGACTTAAATTATAAGTTAAATTAGGGAGAATAACTCTTTCCTTTAAGTAGATCTTAAGCAAAGAGATTAATAAGCTTATAAACAAGCTCATTAGCCTGTTAGATGTAAGCTAGGCAACTACTATTACTACTACTACTACTACCCTGCTCCTCCTCTATCTCCTCCTCTTCTACTACCTGCTCCTTCTCCTCCTTATCTACTACTAGCTCCTCCTCTGCTACTATACCCCTTAACTTCTAGAAGAACTTATCCTTCGACTTACTACTACTACTACTACCTTGCTTCTTACTAACACTACTGTTAACTTCTTACTTTACTAATACCTCTCTTACTTTACTCTCTTTAAATATATCTAATACTATATAAATAGTAAAATAAAGGTAGTAAAGCTTAGTAAGCCTTACTCTTTTCTTAAAGGTAGTAATAAAACACTATAAGAAAGGCATAACATAAGCAGGACTATAATAATATATAAGCTTAAATATTACAGAATATATAAAATTACTTATATAAGCTTACACTTATAGCTAGTGCTATAATATTAGCAGTAAGCACCTACTAAAGAATTATAGCACTTACTAAGTAAGTATCTTACTAAACTACTCTATAAGCAGGTAAAATAAGCTATAGAATAATAAGCACTGCACTCGCTATAGTAACTAAGTATAGCAAGAGTAGTAAGCTCTGTAAGAGTAGGAGTAAGAGGAGGTATAGCATAGGGTGTAGAGGTAAGGGCGTTAGTAGGCACCTCTAAAGGCAAGGACAAGGACATAGGAGCAGAAGGGCAGGTTAACCTAGTGCGCAAGCTGCTGCTATAAGTAGGCTTTACTTAAAGCAAGCCTTTACTCTTATAGAAAAGCATAGTAGTAAAGGTGCTGCGCATTAACATATAAGTAGTAAGGCAGGCAGAAGCGCAGCTAGAGGCAGGCACAGCTTAAGCTTAAGCAGATTTCTTATTCTTAGACTGTATACACAAAAATTAGCCTTAAAAATAATATATAAGTAGGCAATAATAATAATATATAATAGCTATAGTTTATATTAATAATAAGAAAGGTTTATAGCTAAGTAAAGCTTAATGTAATTATATAAGCAGCCTACTTAGTACCTATGTAATTTATAAATAAGTAAGATTAAAATAAAAGAGTGTTTTATAAGCTATACACATAACAAGACTTATACCTAAGCTGCATATAACTTATATTCTTAACAAAATACACTATAAAATAGCACACTAAGCTTATTAAACTTAAGTATAAGTAATAACTAATTTTAGCATTTACCTAAGAGGTGTGTTATAAAATAGAGCTCTGCTTATAAGCTTTACTTATAAGTCTTGCTTACTAGCTATATAAGTAAGCTATACTTATGTAGCCTATTATAAAGAACTAAGTACTAAGCTAGCAGAAAGGTAATTATTACTTAGCTGCTTTACATAATAATATTTATACTATACTTGCTTTATTAAATTAAGTATACTTAGTAATAATAACTACTAAGCTCTTTATTGCATTGTATATAATAGAGATAAGATACTTAAATAGACAAGCTAGTAGTCTATACAATAGATTACCTTAATACTATTATTCTAGCTCCTATTTCTACAACACTTTTTTTATAGTATAAGTTCTTATATTATCTAAATTTATCTTTTTTTATATTTAACTCTTATTTATATCTTAATATAAGGTAATCTTTAATAAAAATTTTTATATTTTACTTTAAGAAATCTTTTTTTTATTATTACTTTAATAATTATTTCTTTTACTTTAAGATAAGTTCTTATAATAGAGGCTTCTCTTTCTAAAATCTTAATCTCTGTAGTAGTTAGGCTTAATATGTTTTATATATATCTTTTGTTAAGCCTTTTTAGTAGTGTTTTGCTAATAAGTATTAGTAAAACTACAACTACAACTACAACTACAACTACAACTGCAGCTGCAGCAGCAGCAACAGCAACAACAACACTAGCAGCACCAGCACCAGCAGCACCAGCACTAGCACCAGCACCCGCCCCTGCACCCGCACCCACGACTACACCTACACCTATACCTACACTTACCCTTATCCCTATGCTAATCCCCCTCCCTTTTAGTGCCCTTTTAGTAGCCTTCTAGGTTATCTGCATATAGTGCGTGTAGGCTGTTACCTGCAGGTAATTAGTTAGGTTTATATTTTATTTAGTAAAGTTAAAAAAATATACCTCTTATATAAAGTAAAATAAGAAGTGTAATTTAGTATATAACTATATTTCTTCTTATAGTCTTTAGCACTAATTTTAAAATAATTGCTATAATATATTTAACTTAAGTTTAAGTCTTTTTAGTATGCTTTAAACTTATATAGTAACTTTATTTATAGCAGTATTAATAATAAAAAAAAGACAGAAATAGTTTAAGAGCTTGCTATTAAGGCAGCTTATAAGCTAGTAATATATATATAGGTAGCTAACTCTTAAGTTACTAGCATAACTATAGTAGAAGTTATACTTATATATTATTAGTTAATAAAAAAAGAGGTTTAGTCTTTACAGGCAAAGTTATAAGAGATTTAGAGAGTAGTAGTAGGCATAAAAGCTATAATAGAGAGGATAAGAGAGAAGATAAAAGAAATAGCAGCAAAGATAGTAGAGATAGCAGCAGTATTAGTAAAGAGGGGTAAAGGTAGTAGTAGTAAAGTAGCTGTTAAGGAGAAGGTTAGTAGTAGAGGTAGTAATAATATAGTAAGGTCTCTAGGCAAGAGTAAGCTTATAAAGTTTAGTAAGAATGTAGTAATAAGTAGTGCCTAAACTATATCTAAGTTAGGTCTATTAGCTTATATATACTATATATTTATAAATAAGAATTATAATATTTAATATAATTATCTTCTTTATCTTTTTAAGTTTATATCTAGCTATTAATCCTCTATAGTAGGCTAGCCTTATTTAGATACTTTTTATAAAAAACCTTTTATATATAGAGAGATCTTATAAAGTTTAAAGCTTTATACAAAATATAGTTTAAGTTATATCTAACTTAGCTAACTTAATATTTTAAAGTAGTTTAGTAAACTTTACTAAGAAGTATCTCTTCTACTTTTTATTTATTTATACTGTAGATTAGGTATTTAGTAAGTTTAAGTACTTTTTATTTTAGTAAAATATCTTAAGAGTCTTTATATAAGATATTAAGTGTAAAGATATTATATATCTATAAGCCTAAGAGTAACTTTAACTAATATTAGTGCTTAATTTATTTAAGTACTTTAAAAGGACTTTCTTATTTTATAGATAGCTTTTAGCTAAGTCTTAAGTTAGTTAAGTTCTTAGTAGATAAGTATACTATATCTCTTACTTACTAATCTACTAGTTGTTAGTGCCTATTAACTATAGCTTATATTTAAGCTTAAGCCTTTTTTATATTATCTTTAGCCTATTACTAGGTGTTATATATATAGGTTATTAATATAAAGGTGTTATAGTAGTTAATTTTATTTAATTATTTAGTAGAGAGTATTAAGCTCTCTTAGTTCTAACTTTATCTAAGTTTACTTCTAAAGAAGAGCTAATATTAAGCTATCTTAATAGTGCTGTAAAGGAGAGTTATCTAAGTATAGTTCATTAAAAGTAAGAAGTTACTCTAGTTATCTTAGTAAAAATATATAAAAGGTTGTAATCTTTAATAAATATACTTATTTATAATTTCTATTTAGCTGTCTCTCTCTTTATAATAAGCATTAAAGAGCTTAACTTTTACACTTATAATCTAATAGAACTCTAACTAAAAACTAAAAATAAATTAGAGACTGCAGTCTAATATAATTATATCTAAAGTATATCTAAAATAGTATACTTATTAGATAAATAGGTTTACTATGCCTTTAGCATTAATTATCTTATAATATAAGATAGCAATAGCTTATTTAGAGAGTTAATTAATAATTACTATAATTTAGTTATACTTAGCTTAATCTTTTAAAAAATTCTTTAAAATTAATATATAAGTGCTATATTAGTCTTTTAGAGATAAGTAATAGGTAGAAGTATCTAGAAAAACAGGACTATCTTAGATATCTTCTATAACAAGAGATATAGTTTTATATATACTATTAATAGCTAGCTTCTATGCCTTTCTAATAGTACTATTAAGCTAGTAACTAATAAGTCTTCTTAGAGCTAAAGTGCACTATAAAGATTTAATTAGATACTTTATAAATAAGCTAGGTATATAGAAAAGAATCTCTAAGTAAGTAAAGTTAATCTTAGTAGAGTAAAAGTCTATTACTAATCTAATAGTTATTTAGTAGTTTTATTTTTTATTCTTTAAAGGCTAACTAGTTTTTTTAAAGAACTATATTTATTAGTTCTTAATATTTAAAAGCTATAAGAGTTATATTAAAGTATAAAGTATTAATAGATATTATCTATTAAATTTAAGTTTAGAGGTAGGTATAGGCTAGATTAGTATTAATTTAGCTATAAAGATAATAAAGTTTAAGTAAAACTCTTAATTAATTATTTTCTTAGGCTAGCTTTAACTAGCTTAGGTCCTGTTCTTATTAGCTAAGGATATTAGCCTTCTTATTATTCTTACTTAAGGTATATGTTAAGATCCTGTCCTGTACTTGATCTTAGTGGTCAATGACCTTCTGATACTAGTACTAAAGTAGAACAGGTTTTAAGGTTAGTTCTTAGGGATAGAGTAGGTTTAGAGAAACAAGGTTAGTTTAATGCATGTATTAATAATATACTGTAATTAAGGGTAAGAAGCAATAAGTAGATTAATTAATAAGGTTAAACACATTACTATAAGGGTAGTGTTCCTATTGTTTATATATATAATAGAGGAGTCTTATAAGTCTTCTGTAAATTATAGTAATTAGTTAAAATAGCTTATAATATATAAAGTTAAGCTTCTAGCTTATAATGCTAGAAGTTAAGCTTACTTATTATGTGTCCTAGCTTACTCTGCTAAGAGTTAAGCTAGTTACATAACTACTCCTTACTAAAGGGCTTAGCCTATACAATCTTTTAGTTAAGGGGTTTATACCTTTCTAGTTCTAGCCTAGGAGTTATAGAATCTAATTATAACATTATCCTCCCTCTCTAAATAATTTATCCTTAAATTATGTAGTTATTAGTTATTAGCGTTTATAAGCAGATCCCCTGCGTATATTATCTGTCTGTAGTACTATTATATTTTTATCTACCTAAAAATGTCTTTGCCTTAGCCTTAAAACTTGTTGTAATAGCAGTATTACTCTATTTTCTTGTAATTATTATTTCTATTAGGGAATTAATTGTTATGTTATAACTTTGCCTAAGGGTAAATGTCTAAAGTGTGCTAAGTATATTTATGTTAGCTGTTTTTACGTTAATATGTCTTAAGAATTGCTAGATAGGACGCGCAATAAATATAAAAAGAAAGTAGAAGCAGATAAAAAGTTGTTGTCTAAAGTTGTTCTCTATTTAATAAGAAATAAGAAGATTTTAAAGCAGGCAGAAGAGAGAGTAAAGAAGAAGGCTCTTTGTTTAGTGTTAGAGTTAAGAGAGTTAGAGGAGATAGAGGCTAAGGTAGCAGGTGATGTTAACTGTCCTGCTGCTAATGCCTTAGTTAGGTATTCTCCTATAATATAGACAACTCTTAATCTCTCAAATGCTGCAGCTTCTGTTAGTACTAAGCAAAGAGTAACTAGCAGTTTATAAGGTAAGTTTCTAGTTCCTAGTTGTTTTTGCTTAGTAGGTAACCTTTCTATTTAACTAGGTACTTAATTCCTTATTTAGTTCTTTAATAGTTAAGGATTTTCCTAACTTTATAGCTGTTGTTAATGTTAGGCTTAAAGTAGAATATTTATTAAATTAGCATTTCTAGGTTAGCAGGTTCTAATAAAGAGATGTAAAACACTAAGTAGATTTTAGTGTCTTTAGGGAGTTTAAGTTTGTAGTTAACTAGTCCCCTTAGTTTAATAATAAAAAATAGTCTAAATTTAACATAGTCTAGTTTCTTGCTTAGTCTTCTTATCCTAAGGTTTTTTATAAGAAGATACACTTTATCCCTCTTCCTAAGCTAAAGTGCTGTTTTTCTTTTTCTGTTTGTATAAGTAATAGCTTTCTGTTATGCTGTTTTAATGTTTTCCTTTAATTTTCTATATACTTTCTTTAGTTCTTCTGCTGTAATTACTGCTAATTCTGTTTGTAAACTAAGAAATGTCTGTGTAAAGAGATTTAGATATTATCTGTAGTTTGTAAAGTACAGCATTGTGCCTATTACTTCTAATAGTTTGTTATTATAGGCTATCTGTGCTATTAGTAGTAGTAATACCTAATTGTTTTAGTTTTAGTTACTGTATATCTGTAGGTAGGTTTCTATAGTTTAGTTTGTTCTTTCTGTTTGTCTATCTGTCTGTAGATAATAGGCAGTAGACAGTTTTTGTTTTATTCCTATTGCAGCTATTAAGGTTGTCTAATAGTTTAATATAAATAATTTGTCTCTGTTGCTAATAATTAATTCTAGGATGCTGTAGTTTTGTACTATTTAATCTAAGATTACATGCCCTAGCTGTGTTGCATTATAGTTGTCTTAGAATAGTATTATCTTAGCGTATTTTATAAGTCTGTTAATAATAACTAGTATTGCATTATAAGCAATATTAGTAATAGGGTCTTTAGAGTTTAGTAAGCTAGTAACAAAGTCTATAGTAATGTCTGTCTAAGGTGCCTTAGGTGCTTAGATTAGCTGCATTTCTCTATACTTAGCATATGTACTATGCTTATTTTATTAACAGTATAAGCATTTCTTAATGTAAGCTGTAATTTTTTCTTTTATATGCAAAAACTTGTAGTTTTATTATATAAGCTCTATTGTTCTAGTAATTCTAGGATATCTATATACTAGGTTATTATAGTAAGTTTTAATAACTTATTCTTATAATTCCTCTAGTACGTTTAGTAGAATGTTTTCTTTATTCTTAATTTATAATATGTTATTTAGCTGCTAGAATAGTCTAATTAATCTATCTCTATTAACTTGCAGTATTACTAACTAAATAATTTCTTTTTCTCCTGTAATATTAGTCCTCCTACTTAAAGTGTTAGCTTGTCTATTGTCTTTTCCTAGTGTGTATAAGACTTTAAACTTATATTGTCTTAATATTTTAGACTATCTAACCTATTGTTAGTTAAGTACTTTAGTAGTTATAAAGTAGAGTAAGTTCTTATAGTTAGTGTAGATTATAAGGTCTAAACAGCTTTCTGCGTAGATTCTCTAATATTATAATGCAGAAACAATTGCTATAAGTTCTTTGTTATGCATATTATATCTTTCTTCTAGTCTGCTAAATTTGCAAGAATAGTATGCAATAGGGTGCTACTTACTGTTGCGTTCTTAACAAGTGCATGCTCCTAGTGCTAAATCTAATGCATTAGTTTTAATTTGTAAGGGTTCTCTGCTGCAAAAGGCTACTATAGTTAGTAGCTTAATACATGCTTGCTTAAGTAATTAAAAGGCAGTTTCCTGCTTGTCTTTCTACTAGAATGTTGTGTCTTTCTGCGTAAGCTTAGTAAGTAGTATTATATAGTGTAAATAGTCCTTTATAAATCTCTAGTTAAAGTTGCAGAATCCTAAGAATGCCTAGGTTTCTTTTACTGTTTTTAGTTATAGCTATTCTTTTACAGTTCTAGTTTTTTCTTTGCTTATCTATACTCTTTCTATTCCTACTATAAAGCCTAGGAATTCTACTTCTGTCTTATAAAACTTGCATTTCTCTAGTTTAAGCTGTAGTTTAGCCTTTTCTAGTGCTGTAAGTACCTTCTTAACATGCTTAATATGTTCTTCTATGTTGACTAAGTAAATAAGGATGTTATCTAGGTAAGTAATAGCAAATATATCTAAGTACTCTTGTAGTATGTTGTTTATTAGTGCTTAGCATGTTGCTAGTGCGTTAGTAAGACTAAAGGGCATAACAGTGTATTTGTAGTGTCTGTAGCGCGTTTAAAAAGCAGTCTTCTATTCTTTACCTTTCTTTATTTATATTAGGTTGTACGCGCCTCTTAAGTCTAGGGCTGTAAAGATCTTTGCTTAGGAGAGTCTATCTTATAACTCTAATATATTTAGTAGTAGATATCTGTTTTTAATTATAATATTATTTAACTTCTAGTAGTTAACACATAGTTAAAGGGTTCTGTCCTTCTTAGGTATAAAGAGGATAGGGTAACCTGCTAGTAATTCTAATTCCTTAATAAATCTTTTTTTAAGATTCTTAGCTATGTACTTGCAAAGTACCTTAAGCTCTTTCTCTAATAATCTGTATATTAGCTTAAAAGTTAGTTACTTTCCTTCCTGCAGGATAATCTTGTAATCTTAAGGCTAATGCTTAGCTAGCACAGCTGTGCCTAACTCTTCCTAAAAAAGGCAGTCTTATGCTTAATACTCTTTAGGGATAACAGGAGTTATACGTTTCTTTACCTCTCTGTAGGTTTCTCCTTAAACTCTTGCTTTATAACCTATAGAGCTATTAGTGTCTGCAAAGTTAACTTCTACTGTCTTAAAGATGTCTTTCTTTAAAGCAATATTATTAATTGTCTTCTTATCTACCTTTGTTTAACAATAAAGCATAGGCTTTAATATAGTTGTACAAGTATATTGCTTAAAAGTAAGACTTTGTCTTGCCTATAATATTGTTAGGTTATACTTTTGTTACTAAGGAAGTCCTAAAATAATATTATAAGTAGCTATCTTAAATATATTAAAGGTAATCTGTTCCTAGTGTAACTAGATCTAAAGAGTTGTTAGTTTAGACTTATATTATATTTCTAACTCTTCTAGCATTAGTTGCCTATTTGCTACTATAATAGAGTATAGAGTATGTTTTTAGCGTGCGTTTAGTCTAGCTGTGTACGCAGCTTTTCTTAATATGTAATTAGTTTGTGCTCTAAAGTCTAACAGTGCATTTATCTAGTGTCTGTTAAGTCTTACTTGTAGCTTAACTAGTTCTGCAGAATTTGTTGCATTAAGTTGTCTAGCGTTATTCTAGGTGCGTAGCGCTGACCTAAAAAAGGCTAATCTTAAAATCTATTTATGCGCTTTACTTCTGCATGCTTAACGCATTTAGGGTTTATACAGGTAATCTATTAGTATTAGTTATAGACTCTATTAACTGTAAGTTTTATCTAGAAGATCTCTGCTAGATTATTAATTCTAGAAAAATGCATTTTATTACATTTGTCCTAGAGGTGGTTTTTGCATTTGTTGTGCTTACAGTTAAACTATTAGTATTTGCATTTGTTTCTGTGTGCTAGAAACTATCCTGCCCTTACTTTTTTGCTGTAGTAGTCTGCACATAGGTTGTAGGAGCATGCTGTCTATAACATAGCTGCGTAATTCTTATTTCTGTAGTCTAGGTAGTATCTTAGTTATTTTAAGTTAGGAGTGTCAGCGTTGTTCCTGCTAAGCTTATTATCCTAACTATTTAGTAGCGTATTTTCTTGCATTCTTTTAGTAAATGCCTAGGTGTCTTTAGATAGGCTTAGTATTGCTAATTGTGCTAGGGTCTATAGGGCTAATTAGGATTCTAGGGTGTTAACAACTACTTATTTGTTGTCTAAATCCTTATAGAAGGTGTCTTTAATGTCTAGAGGTGCAAATGTAATTACATTTACCTGTCTAGTAACTATATTCTTAGATCTACAGTTTCTAGATATATAGCCTAGCTTGCTATAGCTGTAACAAGTTTGCGTAGACTTATTATAGTTATTGTTGCTATTCCTAGTATCCTTTTGCAGATTTCCTTTATACTCTTAGCTTTTGTTAATGTTATTAAGGTGCATAGATTTAGATCTATAGGAGCTGTAGATTCTGTTGCTCCTTCCTTAATATCCTAATTATTGTCTATAGTTAGATTATTAAGTAGTATTAGCAGCATATAGTAGTTGTTATCTATGATTGTTAGTAGATCTATATCTAGGTTAAAGTTAACTGTCTTGTTGTAATTCTATAGATAGCTTGTAGAGAGCATTGTTAATGCTAATTGCTACTTTAACTAGTTTACTAAGGCTGTTAAGCGTAGAACTACTTTTTATAAGTTCTTCTTTAACTTTAGGCTTAAGTCCCTAGTAGAATATAGTTATAAGAGCTTTGTTGTCCTAGTCTGTAAGTAGTGTATACTACTAAAAGGTTGTAGCATATTTAGCAGCAGAGTAGGTTTGCCTAAGCGTCTAGATAGATCTACTAGCAGTAGTTGCTTTGTTAGTAAGTCTAAACACCTTGCAAGCGTGTTCTTTAAATTTACTAAAGTCTCTTATCTAAAGCTCTACTTTGTTAGATACATTGCTGTTTATATACTTAATTAAGAAGGGCTTAATCTATTAAAGGGCTAGTCCTCTTATATAAGTAGAAGCTAGTAAGACACATTTTTCTTCTAGGATGTGTTCTCCCTAGAAGTTAAAGAAGGGATTAAACTAGAGAAGCTATTTGTCTAGTTTCTTTCTGTCTCTATAATAGAAGTTAAGGTTAGTAACTTTGTAGCTTCTATAGTAGCTAATAGAGGGTTCCTAAGTACTACTAGAGGTAGCACTGTTTCCTAAGTTGTTACTTATCTTAAAGGTGTTTAAAATGTTAAGATCCTGTCCTGTACTTAATCTTAGTAGTTAATAACCTTCTAATACTAGTACTAAAGTAGAATAGGTTTTAAGGTTAGTTCTTAGAGATAGAGTAGGTTTAGAGAAACAAGGTTAGTTTAATGCATGTATTAATAATATACTGTAATTAAGGGTAAGAAGCAATAAGTAGATTAATTAATAAGGTTAAACATATTACTATAAGGGTAGTGTTCCTATTATTTATATACATAATAGAGGAGTCCTATAAGTCCTCTGCAAATTATAGTTATTAGTTAAGATAGCTTATAATACGTAAAGTTAAGCTCCTGGCTTATAATGCTAGAAGTTAAGCTTACTTATTATGTGTCCTAGCTCACTCTGCTAAGAGTTAAGCTAGTTACGTGACTGCTCCTTACTAAAGGGCTTAGCCTATACAATCCTTTAGTTAAGGGGTTTGTACCTTTCTAGTTCTAGCCTGGGGGTTGTAGAATCCGATTGTAACAGTATACTTAATTTAGAAATTAAAAAGAGCTAAAGCTTTAGACTATTATACTTATCTAGTATTAAGTATCTTAGTAGTTATAAAATATTCTAAAGTATAGTAGTCTAAAAGGACTAAGACTTAAGTCTAAATTAAAGTTAGTTTAGCTTTTTATTTTAAAAAAGCTTAAAAAATAGTAAAAAGATCTTAATTATATATTTCTTAATTAAGCTTAGCTCTAGATAGGACCTTATTAAAAAGTCTATAAGGTATTATTTCTTTTTTAAGTGTCTTAATAATAAAACTCTAGCAACTATACTATCTAATATATTAGTCTTAATTTAGGTATTATAATTATGCTCAAAATAGCATAAAGTAAGAATAGCTAAGAGGGCAGTCTTAAAGAGATAAAAGGCCTTTTTATACTCTAAGCTCTATATAAATAGTATTATAAAGCTCTGTAATATAATAAAAAGTTTTATAACTTAAAAAAAACTAGTAATAAATTAATAGTAGAATCTTATATAGCCTAAGAAGGACTTTATACTTATAATAGTAGTAAGTTATTTCTAGTTCTTTAAAGCTTCTACCTTTTCTATGTCTACTTTAATACTTTTATTAGTTAATATATATCTAAGGTACTTTGTACAGGTAATATAAAACTTACTCTTCTTAATATCTACTTAAAGACTAGCAGTATATAGTCTTTCTAGTACCTGCTTTATATACTATTTATAAGTAATAAAGTCTTTTAAATAGATTAAAATATTATTTAAGTAAGTAAGATAGAAGTTATTTAGAAAGTTAATTAATATATTATTTATATACTATAAGTAGGTTATAAGGCTATTACAAAGGCTAAAAGGTAGTACTTTATTTTTATATATCTTATAATAGGTATAANTGTCTACTTTAATACTTTTATTAGTTAATATATATCTAAGGTACTTTGTACAGGTAATATAAAACTTACTCTTCTTAATATCTACTTAAAGACTAGCAGTATATAGTCTTTCTAGTACCTGCTTTATATACTATTTATAAGTAATAAAGTCTTTTAAATAGATTAAAATATTATTTAAGTAAGTAAGATAGAAGTTATTTAGAAAGTTAATTAATATATTATTTATATACTATAAGTAGGTTATAAGGCTATTACAAAGGCTAAAAGGTAGTACTTTATTTTTATATATCTTATAATAGGTATAAAAGGTAGTATACTCTTTAGAGTCTAAGTTTATATAAATACAGTTAAACACTAAATAAATATTAAACTTAGTAAAGATCTTAGCCTTTAATAAGTAGGATAAGAGCTTATTTATTTAAAGAATTCGATAAATATCTTTCTAAGTAATATTATTTAGTTTACAGTAGTCTATATAAATATAGAAGTCCTTATTAGGCTTTTAAATATATAGAATAGAAGATATAATAAGGCTCTAACTATACTTAATCTAGCCTTTTTATAAGTTCTCTTAGATATTATATTTAGTAGCTTTTAGCTCTTTTATATTATATTTATATAGAGGGCTGTAACTATTTAAAAGAGGTTTAGTTAGTATAATCTTATAGTTATATAGTTAAAAGTCTAAGAGAGCCTCTATAGCAGTCTTGCTAAAGATATCTTAGAAAGAGTAGTAATTAAGTAGTAAATAGTCTTATATTAAAGCTATATTATTATACTTATCTTTTAACTTTATTTTATTAAAACTTTAATTAATTTTATAAAAGCTAGTAGTAAAGAATATGTTTTTTTAGTATTTTATATAAAAGTAGAAAGTATTAGCAGAAAAAAGAGTAATATAGAAAGAAAGTTTAGTAAAGATAAGTTTTAGTAAGAGTTTAATATGTTTTAGTATTAGGTCTTATATAATAAGAGGTAAGAACTTCTAACTCTTTAAGAGTTAAAGCATCTCTTAAATTTTATAAATAATAGTAGTTATACTATACTTTTGTTAATAGTCTACTTATTTTTATAGCTTATCTTATTATATAATATTTAAAGTAATAGTTTTAGTAAAGATAGTTTAGTTAAGAGTTATTAAGAGTAGCAGAGCAGGATTATATATAGCAGGATAGCAGCCTAGCTAAATAATCTTAGAGTAATCTATATCTAACTGTAGCATAAAATACTTTATTTATTTAATTCTAATAATATAGTTTTATAAGCTAAGGTCTACTATTATAAAAAAGCAGTTGTAGATTTTTCTTTTATTAATAATTAGATATAATTAGATATACTAATTTACTAGAGAAGAGATTTAGTCTTAAAAACCCTTAACTATAACTTAAAATAGTAGCTTTTAAATAAGAGTTTAAAGAGCTAATAAAAAATAGAAGTTATAATCTTTAAATTTAAAAATAGATAACCTTAAGTACTAGTATTAATTAAAGAGTATAATTATACCCTAAAGCTCTTAGTATAAAATATAAAAAAAGAATATAGTCTTTTAAATAAGTTTAAAAGAGTAAGATTTAATAAGTTATAATAGTCTAAGCTTAAAAAAATAAGTCCTTTTAGGTATCTTTTATTTTTTATCTAATTTTTATCTTTATCTCTTTCTAAGTACTCTAAGTTTTTGCCTAGTTCTTTAATCTTAATTTTCTATACTTTAAGTAAAGAGTGTTTACTTATAAAGTGTCTTAGCTTACTATAGTTATAGCAGTTGCTTAAAGTTAAGTCTCTTATAAGACCTAAAGTCTTAGATATAAGCTAAAAAGTAAGTAATAGTTAAAATTAAGTTTAGATATAAAGATCTGCTTATTAGTATAAATTATAGTTTATTCTTTATAGAGACCTCTAAACTATATGTAAATAAAATTAACTTAGTTAATATATTATATAGATTATACTCCTTATAGTTAAGACTAAAAGATAGTTCTTTTATTTTATATTAAACACTATTAGGTGTTTAACTATAAGCTTAAA
>JAKUHH010000273.1:0-14313 GCA_022701365.1 Mycocentrospora acerina
TAGAAAATATAGCATTGTACACCTCTATTTTTTCTAGTTTCTTAGGCTAGGCCTAGGCTTTATTTTGCTTATAGTTAGTCTAGTCTAGAGAGACTATAGAGCTAGGTAGACTAGAAAATAGTATAGTACTAAAAGCAGTACACTATTCCTTAAACTCCTTTGCTACTAGAGTCTCTTTTTCTATTATAGTATATTGCAGAGAAAGGACTGTTCTAACTGTTCTCTCTTTTGTATAATTAAAAGCTTTAAAAACCTCTTTTCTTTATGCTTTTTGCAGAAATAGATTCTAGTGCTCTGTTTTTGCTGTTTTTATATTTTTTAAATAGCTATTACGTAGCTTATTTGCTTTTGTTTTATTTTTTAAGCTAGGGCATAAAAGGTAGCGTTGCAAGGCTTTGCTGTAGAGTTTCTTTTAGTTTGCTAGCTCTTTGCTCTACTAAGGCTTTAACCTTATGCTTAGCTTTAGCTTAAGAATAGATTTATTAGCTGCTGCTTAAATACTTATAGTAAATAGCTCTGCTATACTGTTAATTTTTCTAGTTAGGCTAGCTAGTATTTCTAGATCCTCTAGCTCTTATTATTTTGTTAGAGCCTCTATTTCTAGAAGCTTTTGTTATATTTTATTTATAGTAAACCTTAGAGCAAGCTCTGTATTAAAGATTTCTTAGTCTGCTTTTTCTAAAGCATAAGGTAGATCTAAAATAGGATTTATATACATTTATTGTATATTTAAAAAAGTAGCAGAATAGCTAATTAGTATATTGTTAGATCTAGTATCCTTACCTTTCTGCTAATTTTCCTAAGGGCTATTTCTAAAGCCTGCACTAAAAGCTAAGTTAATTACTAACTTTACTCTAAGATTAGACCTATAGAATGTTTACTCCTAGTTAGTATTTAGCAGTTAGCAATTATACTTCTCTAACTACTCTACTAGCTATTTAGCCTCTAGATTTAGATTTTGTATAGCAGTATTCTACTGCGCGTAGTAGCTATTAAAATTACCTGCTAGTAAAAAAGGTTATTTTAAATCTAGGCTTAAGAGCAGCTTTTGCACAGTCTTTTAACTATTAGACTGTATTTTAGAGTCTGCTGCTAATTCTTTTTTATTATAAAGGTTAAGCAGAAGAAAATTCTCTGCTAAGCCTGTTATTTCTAAAACTATTAAATCTGTATCTTTACTTATATCTAACCTTAAGCTATACTTTAGGCTAGTTTTAGTGTAGACATAGATAGCAGTCTTAGGCCTTTTAATAGTTTCTAGTAAAACTAGAGTATAGGCAAGATGTTGTAGTAAGAACTACTTCTCTTGCCTATCTAGCTACACGCTAGGTTCTTGCACTAGAATTAGGTCTGCTCTTCTAGCAAACACTATTTCTAAAAGAGATTATTAAGTTTCTTGTCTTTTTCTTACATTATGTTATAAAAACATAATTTCTTCTTTTCTTTTAGATATAAGAGCATCTAAAATATCTGTGCTAGAATAAGCGTTTTTTTATCTACTTATAGTATAGTAACTAGAAGAGTAGTAGTATTATTGCTATTGCTATTACTATTTCTAGTGTTAGCATTAGCATTAACAGTTATATTAACACTATAGCTAGTAGTAGTACTAGTAGTAGTAGTTATTTCTAGTATTTCTGTATTTTGTGTGTTTTTAGATAGTCTATAACTACACTTATAGCTTATTACTACATGCTCTCCTTTGCAGTTCCTGCAAATAGGAGATTAGTGTTAGCATAGACTACCTGTTATACTGCAATCTTTGCAGCTTGCATAATCTTTTATATAGTGCTTTAAGTTGCAGTATTTGCAGTCTATCTTTTTGCAGCTATCTCTAGTGTGCCCTTACTTATAGCAACTAGAGCAGAGCTTTGTTATGCTAGGTGTCTTATAAGCTACTAAGGAGGCTCTTTCTCCTGCAATAGCTAGTAATTTTCTAGCAAGTAGTGTGTTGCACTTCTGTTAATTTTTTACTGCAAAGACAATAGAAGCATATCTCTTATTAGGAGCAGCACTGCTTAGTTTTTCTAGTTTTTCTCTAGTCATTAGCCACCTAGGACTTAAGAAGCTAGCTTTACTAAAGTATACTGCTCTATAAGCTACTTTTACTAAATAAAGACTAAAAATTATTTTCTTAACTAAGTTAACTTATCTTAGCAGTATAAGCGCAGCTTTTATAGATCTGTTGCTCCTTACTTAAAAAAACAGAATCTATAATACTATAGATTTTAGTACTTATCTACTATTAAATAGTACTATTTTAGATAATAGAGCAGCTCTATACTTAGTAAATAATAGAAACTTTATTATACTAACCACCTTTAAAGAGTAAACTAAAACAGAATATATTAAGCAGAAACTTAAGCCTTTTTTTTAGTAGGCATAAGAGCTTAACTTATTTAAAGAGTACTTTATAGTATAAGAGGACTTTATACTAAAGATCTAATACTTTAAAATATTATAGTAGTAAAAGGTTTTTATTTAAATATTAGTTTAGAAGCTTATCTATTGTAAAAGGTTTCTAGTTTCTAATATTAGACACTACTTTATATATAGGAACTCTTACAAAGAGTACTATAGTAGCCCCTTTTTATAACGTTCACAACGTCACATCCTATTATTACCCCTAAGTTAACCAACACCTATCTAATAGCTACCTAATTTGTACTTGCCTTATATAGTAACCCTAAGAAAGGATATATAAGAAGGGCAGTCTGTGTAGCTTTATAAAGTAGTTTTTCTATATCCTTTTATACAAGACTTATAGGTGTAGAGAATAGAATCTTTAGTTTACCTTCTAGTCCTAGCACTCCTATATGCCTAGTAGTAGACACTTTAGACCCTATTTAGATTACTCTCTTATAACCTGTGTTATTACATTATACAGAAAATCTTATTTTAGCTAGTAACAGCTTCTAAATAATATTACTACTTATTTTATTTAGAATATATTTAAGCTTTATCTAATTTAGAACTAATTTAGACTTTACTATTATATCTAGCATCATATTATAGCTAAGATCTCTATAATCTCTTAATAACTAAAGCCTTTAAATTTAGAACTTCTTAGACTACTATATTAAGATTACTTTAGAATAGCTATATAAGTTTATACTAAAGTAGAAACTTAGAGACTACTAAGAACTTAGCAGAATTAAACCTAACTCTAATTTCTACTACTAATACTTTAAGTTTAAAAGAACTAACTTAAAGATTAGTATATACTTAAGGCTTAACTTTAAGGGTAACAGCAGAGGCATCTAATCTTACTCTATCTTCTAATCTAGTAAGAACTAGTGCAGAACTTATACTAGATTTAGACTAAAGAAAAGAAGACTTAACTTAACTAGTAGCTTAGCTTTATGCAGAAATCTAAGAACTATAATAAGCTATAATTACCTTAGACTATCCTTTACTTAGTACTAAATTACTACTAACTTCTTTAGAATAACTTTAACCTCTAAACTTTTAGTCTAAGATTTTAATTAATAATACTATATATATAAAACTATCTAAAAGAACACTTACTATTAATATTTTTAATAATAGTTATAACCTAACTTTTTACTAATAGTAAGTATTAATCTAAGACTAATTAGAGATTAATGTAGACTACTATTAGAGTAAGTATACCTATATAGTATTAGTCTAAAGACATACTTCTAGCCTAGCTAAAAAGTACCTAGAGCCCTAATACCTATATAATACTTTATCTAACTATTTTAAGATTATAGAAGATATAATTAACTTACTTAAGTTCTATTTTATTATAAGAAATAAGAGAGCTAAGAGCTAAGCTGCTTTTAATAAACTCTATATAGATAAAATAGAAACCTTCTTTACTTTTAAAGCATAGTTCTTTAGTGCTGCTATTAGAAGACAAGTACTTAGATTAAAATAGTTTTACTACTTATAGATAAAGCTTACACTAACCTTGCAGATGCCTAGCTTTAGATTTAAGTAATAATAGAATAACTCTTTTAAGCTTATAGTTAAATACCTAATAGTATTTAATATAGAATAAAGGAACTATCCTTTAGTCTTAACTATAAGAAGTATAATCTGTATAATATATATACTAAGTTAACTTTATTTAGGTCTAGTTTAAAGGTCCTTACTAAGAATAAACTATAACTTATATTAATAAGCAGACCTTTATATCTAAACTTAACTTTAACTTTTACTTGCCACTTAGCTTATATCTAAGACTTTAGGCCTTATAAGAGACTTAACTCTAAGCAATTACTATAACTATAGTAAGCTAAGACACTTTTAAAGTAAGTGCCCTTTACTTTAAGTATAGAAGATTAAGTTTAAAGAACTAAATAACAACTTAGAAGATTTAAGTAGAGATAAAGATAAAGATTAGACAGGAAATAGAGATGCCTAAAAGGACCTTTCTTCTTAGGCTTAAACTGTTATAACCTTTTAAATCTTAGTTTTTTAAACTTATTTAAAAGACTATATTTTCTTTTTCTTTTTATTCTTTGCACTAAAGGCTTTAGGGTCTAATTACACTCTTTAATTAATACAAGCGCCTAAGGTTATTTTTTCTTAAATTTAAAAATTACTTTTTCTATTTTATTAGCTCTTTAAACTCTTATCTAAAAGCTACTATTTTAGGTTATAGTTAAGAGTCTTTAAGACTAAATTTCTTCTCTAGTAAATTAGTAAATCTAATTATATCTAATTATTAATAGAAGAAAGATCTACAACTGCTTTTTTATATTAGTAGACTTTAGCTTATAAGACTATATTATTAAAATTAAATAGATAAAGCGCTTTAAGCTACAGTTAGATACAGACTACTCCTAGATTATCTAGCTAGGCTGCTATCTTGCTGTGTACAATCCTACTCTACTACTCTTAATAACTTTTAACTAAATAGTTCTTGCTAAAACTGTTGCTTTAGATATTACATAATAAGATAAGCTATAAGAATAAGAGGACTTTTAAGAGAGGCATAGTGCTACTACTGCTATTTATAAAATTTAAGGAATGCTTTAACTTTTAAAGAGTTAGAAGTTCTTGCCTCTTATTATATAAGACCTAACACTAAAACTTATCTAACTTTTACTTAAACTTATTCTTACTAAACCTGCTTTTTCTATAGCTCTTATTTCTGCTAATGCTTTCTATTTTAATATAAAATAATAAGGGAATAAATTCTTTTTTACTAGCCTTTAAAAATTAATTAAATTTTAGATAAGAGGAAGTTAGAAGACAACTTTAACAACGCAGCCTTAATATAAGACTTATTACTACTCTATTACTACTCTTTCTAAGATATCTTTAGTAAAACTGCTGCAAAGGTTCTTCTAGACTTTTAACTATATAACTATAAGATTTTACTAACTAAACCTCTTTTAAATAGTTATAGACCTCTATATAAATAAAATATAGAAGAGCTAAAAGCTACTAATTATTATATTTAAGATAACCTCTAAAGAGGTTTAATTAATTATAGTTAGAGCTTTTTTGCCTCTCTTATTATGTGTGTACAAAAAGCAAATAGAGACTTTTATATCTGTATAGACTACTGCAAACTAAATAACTTTACTTATAAAGATATTTATCTAATTCTTTATATAAATAAGCTCTTAGCTTACCTTTTAAAGGCTAAGATCTTTACTAAGTTTAATATTTATTTTATATTTAACTATATCTATATAGACCTAGACTCTAAAGAGTATACTACCTTCTAAACCTATTATAAGACATATAAATATAAGGTACTACTTTTTTACCTCTACAACAGCCTTATAACCTACTAATAGTATATAAATAATGTATTAATTAACCTCTTAGATAATTTCTGTATTACTTACTTAGATAATATCTTAATCTATTTAGAAGACATTATTACTTATAAATAGCATGTAAAGCAGGCACTAAAAAGACTATATGCTACTAGTCTTTAAGTAGATATTAAGAAGAGTAAGTTCTATATTACCTATATAAAGTACCTTAGATATATATTAACTAATAAAAGTATTAAAGTTAACTTAGAAAAGGTAGAAGCTTTAAAGAACTAGAAATAACTTACTACTATTATAAGTATAAAGTCCTTCTTAGGCTTTATAAGTTTCTACTATTAATTTATTACTAGTTTTTCTTAAGTTATAAAACTCTTTATTATATTATAAAGCTTTATAATACTATTTATATAGACTCTAGAGTATAAGGAGGCCTTCTATTACTTTAAGACTGCCTTCTTAGCTATACCTACCTTATGCTATTTTAAGCCTAATTATAACACCTAAATTAAGACTAATATATTAGATAGTATAATTACTAGAGTTTTGTTAAAAAAACACTTTAATAAGAAATAGTACTTTATAGCCTTCTATAGCAAAGTTCTATTTAGAGCTAAGCTTAATTAAGAAATATATAATAAGGAACTTTTTGCTATTCTTTAAGCCTTCTTAAAGTAGAGAGCTAAACTAACCTTTATTTAGACCTAAATCTTAGTCTTTTTAGACTACTGCGCCTTAGAATATTTTATAACTACTAAGGTACTTAATGCTAAATAAGTATAATAGTCTAAAGCCTTAGCCTTTTTTAATTTCTAAATTAAGTATACCTTAGGCAAGAATAATAAGAAAGCTAATATCCTTAGCTAATAAGAACAGGACTAAAGCTAGTTAAAGTTAGCCTAAGAAGATAATTAATTAAGAGTCTTACTTAGACTTTACTGTCTTTATATCTAGATTAATACTAATCTAGCTTAGACCTACCTTTAGGCTTAAATTTAATAGTTATTGTCTATTAATGCTTTATACTTTAATATAACCTTAATAGATTTTAACTCTTTAGAACTAATAGATATAGTTCTCTATAAAAACTAGTTAGCTTTTAAAGAATAATAAGTAAAGCTGCTAAATAACTATTAGATTAGTAATAGGCTTTTACTTTACTAAGATTAACTCTGCTTATCTAGAGATTCTCTTTTATATACTTAGCTTATTTATAAAGTATATAATTTAATCTCTATAGCACACTTTAGCTCTAAAAAGACTTATTAGTTACTAGCTTAATAGTACTATTAGAAAGGTATAGAGGCTAGTTTTTAATAGTATATTTAAAACTGCATCTCTTATTATAGAGGACATCTAAGACAGTCCTGTCTCTCTAGATACTTCTACCTATTGCTTATCCTTAAAAGACTAATATAGTACCTATATATAGATTTTAAAGATTTCTTAAAAGATTAAGCTAAGTATAACTAGATTATATTAATTATTAACTAACTATTTAAATAAGCTATCACTATCCTATATTATTAGATAATTAACACCTAAAGTATAGTAAACCTGTTTATCTAATAGGTATACCATTTTAGATATACTCTAGACATAATTATATTAGACTGTAGTCCTTAATTTATTTCTAGTTTTTAGTTAGAGTTCTATTAAATTATAAGTGTAAAAGTTAAGCTCTCTACCGCTTATTATAAAAAGATAGATAGCTAAATAGAGATTATAAATAAGTATATTAATTAGAGATTACAGCTTTTTATATTCTTTTACTAGGATAATTAGAGTAACCTCTTACTTCTAATTAACTATGCTTAGATAACTCTCTCTTATAGTGCTATTAAGATAGCCTTATACTAGCTCTTTTTTAGTAGTAAACTTAGACAGAGTTAGAACTAAGAGAGCTCTATACTCTCTGCTAAATAATTTAATAAAATTAACTATTATAATGCCTTTGCATTAATAACCTATATGTATAATACTTAGTAATAAGCTAAAGATAATATAAAAAAGGCCTAAGCCTAAATATAAGCTATAGTTAATAAGCACTAATAACTAGTAGATTAGTAAATTAGAGATATAGTATACTTATCTACTTAAAACTTAACTAACTTAAGACCTAGCTAAAAGCTATCTATATAATAAGAAGAGCCTTTTAAGGTACTTAAATAAGTTAGGCACTCTTATTAGTTAAAGTTACCTTTAGGCTTATATATATATAACATCTTTACACTAAATATCTTATATAAAGACCTTTAAGACCTTTTACTAAAATAAGAAGTACTAAAGCCTGCTAGAAACTTAATTTATAGTATTAATAAATAAAAAGTAGAATAGATACTTACTAACAAAGTCTACTAATCTACTTTAAAATATTAAGTTAGCTAAGTTAGATATAACTTAGACTTCATTTAGTATAAAGCTTTAAATTTTATAAGATCTCTCTATAAATTAAAAGCTTTTTATAAGAAGTATCTAAATAAGGCTAGCCTACTATAAAGACTTAATAGCTAGATATAAGCTCAAGAAGAAAAAGTAGAGGACATATTATACTTAAAAGCTAATTATATTAAGTATTATAATTCTTATTTATAAATATATATAGCATATGTAAGCTAATAGACCTAACTTAGATATAGTTTAAGCGCTACTTATTACTGTGTCTTTACTAAACTCTATTAGATTACTCTTACTTAGAGACCTTACTATATTATTACTACTACTGCTTCTACTAACCTTCTTCTTAACAGCTACTTTACCTCTACTACTTCTACTTCTCTTTACTAATACTACTGCTATTTTTACTATCCTTGCTACTATCTCTTTTATCCTCTCTTCTATCTCTTCTATTATAGCTCTTATACCTACTACTACTCTCTAAATCTTCTCTAACTCTGCCTATAAAGACTAAACCTATTTCTTTATTAACTAATAATATATAAGCATAACTTCTACTATAGTTATACTAGTAACTTAAAAGTTAGCTACTTATATATATATTACTAGCTAATAAGCTACTTTAGCAGTAAGCTCTCTAACTATGTCTATTTCTTCTTTATTATTAATACTACTATAGACAGAGTTACCTTATAAGTTTAGAGCCTACTAGAAGAACTTAAACTTAGGTCTAATATATAATAGCACTTATTAAGAAATTATTACTAAAGACTATAAGATAAGATATAGATACTTACTAGATTATACTTCTTATTCTGCTTTATATAATAGTAGTATTTCTTTAACTTTACTAAATAAAACTTAAACTTAATAAATTACCTATAAGTAACAGCCTCTACACACTGTATATAGATAACCTAGAAGGCTACTAAGAGGGCACTAAGGGGGACAGGGATTAGCATAGAGGCAGGGGTAGGCGTAGGCGTAGGCGTAGGCGTAGGTGCGGGTGCTAGTGCTGGTGCTGGTGCTAGTGCTAGTGCTAGTGCTAGTGCTAGTGCTATTGTTGCTACTGCTATTATAGTTGTAGTTATAGTTATAATTGTAGTTTTGCTTTACTTATTAGCAAAACACTACTAAAAAGGCTTAATAAAAGATATATATAAAAAATATTAAGCCTAACTGCTAAAGAGATTAAAATTTTAAAGAGAAAGACTTAATATATAAGAAATTGTCTTAAAGTAAAAATAATTATTATTAAAGTAATAAATAAAGAAATTTTTTTTCTTAAAGTAAAAGTTAAAATATTATTAAAGATTACCTTATAGCAGGATATAAATAAGAGTTAAATATAAAAAGAAATATATTTAGATAGAATATAGACTTATACTATAAAGAAAAGTAAAAGAGAGAAGTAATATAAACTTTAAATAAAAGAGTTTTGCAAAGATAAGAGAAAGAAACCTAGATACTGTCTAAACCTTACTTTACCTCTTCTTCTCTTCTCTCTCTTATACAGATAAAAGATAACTCTGTAAAAAGAGACTTTTTACTTATATAAAGAAGAAAAGTAGTATAATATTTATAATATTATATCCTATTATTACCTTTAAGTTAACTAATACCTATCTAATAGCTACTTAATTTATACTTACCTTAGATAGTAACCTTAAAAAGAGATATATAAAGAAGGCAGTCTATATAGCTTTATAAAGTAGTTTTTCTATATCCTTTTATATAAGACCTATAGGTGTAGAGAATAGTATCTTTAGTTTAACCTCTAGTCCTAGCACTCCTATATGCCTAGTAGTAGACACTTCAGACCCTATTTAGATCACTCTCTTATAACCTGCGTTGTTACACTTTTAAGTATAAGTATAACTTTAAATTTATTAAATATAGGCTTCTTACTTTTTACTTTATAGTTATAAGTATAATAATACTAACTAAGAAGCTTTAAGTATAAACTATAAATCTAAGAATAGACTTAAAAGACTTATAGCATGCTTAATTAAGCTACTTAAGTCTAGAAGCACTTATAGCCCTAGTAAAAGTAGATTAAAATATACTTATTAAAAGAACTTTATATATCTAGTATAAGCATTACTCTACTTTACATACAAAATAGGTTATTTTTAAGAGACCTAAAGAAAGAGTACTTTACTTATTCTAGAAAATAGCTTAAGATCTTTTTAATATACTAAACAGACACCTATATAAGTACTAGATACTCTTACTTAAAGAACTATTTAGTAGAAAAATCTTTATGTATACTATATAATTAAAGTCTTTAATAGAAATAATATAAGTCTTTAAGAGCTTTACAGCTTTAGCTTTAAGATAGTATAATCTAAGAATTTATATAATATAATAAGACAATAATATTACTATACTCCTTTAGAAAGAAAAATTAGATTTTAAGTATTAGATAAAGAGTAAAAGAATAATAATAGAGAATATACTACTATATACTTATTAACCTAATAGTAAAGTAAAAAGAGTAAAGTAAGAGATTATTACAAAAACTATTAAAATAATAATAAGTGCTAATCTCTTTACTAAACTATAGCTAGAGATTATATAAGTAGTACCTTAGCTATATAATATAAGCTTATCTTATACTAATAAACTATACTTACTAAATAAGCTACTAAGTCTCTAGTTTATTTAATACTTTAAATACTATTAACTAGAGCAGGTTAGATATATAACAGCAGATTTATACCTTAATTAGAGCAGCATATATATATATAGCTGCTGCGCTTATTCTTTAAATAAAGAAAGAGTAGCAAGATGTAATAAAAGAGGCTTTAAAGTAATGCATTAAGGCTATATTAAATATCTAGTAGGCTATTAAGCTTCTAATATTTACAAAATATTAGTCTTAGTACTTTATTAAGTAATTACTATAAGAAATATAATATTTAATAAGTATCTCTTCTATAAAAATAAATCTATAGAGCTACTAGTAAAAAAAGTAAAGCTGCTTATTATAATACTTAATATAAAAGAAATAATTTATTTAGGTAATATCTTAGAAGACCTTTTAATTAAATTAAGTATATAAGGTTTAGTAGAGCTCTTTATGCCTCTTAAATATAATATTAAAAGTATAGATAATCTTAAAATAGAGTATATAGCAGGCTAGCTAGAAGCTTAAGATAAGGATTAAGTAGTAACTATATATATAATAAGCTTAGCTAGCTTATTACAGAAAAACTATAAAGAGTAGATAAGTAGCTATAGTAAGCTCTTCTCTCTAAAATAAACACTAGAACTAGATAATTCTAAAGAAAGTAAGTTAATAAATAAAGACTATAATAAGCATACTAGTAGTCTTTAAAATAAGTATTTAACTAGAAGATTAGACATACTAAAGACTTAGAGAGACCTCTTAATTATAAATAAGTAATCTAGCTTTTAACTTACTACTTAATCTAAAGCTACTATTCTTAAAGTAATAGATAGAGCAGAAGAACTTACTAAAAGAAAATATACTAAGAGGCAGCTTAGGCTACTTACAAGATTAAGTAAGAGAATAAGGAGAGAAGCTTTAGACACTCCTGCACTTAGAGGTAAATAAAGATAAAAAATATATACTTTACTCTACTAAAAGCACTCTAATAATACTCTATATATATACTTCTTATATATTATATTATTAGTAATAAAGAGCAAGGAAATAATTACTATTTACTTAGTAGTATAAGTTGCCTTACTTAATAAATAAATACTACCTAATAAATAATACTAAAGTAAATTGCTAAAAGAACTTACTAAATAAAGAGAATTTATATCCTATCTATATAGTGCTCTATTTAAGTAAGTAGCAGATAAAGAGGTTAATACCTTGCTCTTAAAAGGCATATAAGAAGAAGTTAAGTATATTACCTTAATAGATAAACTGCTACTACTTAAATAAGAATTTACTTATAAAGTAGATATAGAAAGCTACTTTATTAAATATAAAGCTAAGTTAGTAGCAAGAAAAGATCTATAAGAAAAGGACTCCTTCTAATCTACTTATGCTATAATATTAGCTACTTAATTATTTAGGCTTACTATAGCTATAGCAGCAGAGTTTAATCTAGAGATACTACAGTATAATATTATAGGCGCGTTTCTTAATATATATATAAATGTTAATTGCCTTATTCTCTATAACTTACTAGATAGCTATAAGAAACTAAGTAAATATATATTACTTAAATAAGCACTCTATAAGTTAAGAGACTCTCTATTACTTTAGTATAATAAGCTCTTAAATAAACTAACTTAGCTTAAGTTACTACTTTTAAAAGAAGAACTATGCTTATTTTTTAATATAAAAAAGAGTATCTTACTACTATTTTATATAGATAATATACTACTAATCTTTAAGCAAAGCTATATATAATAAGCCTATAAGCTCTTAGACTATATTAAAAAAGACTATAAGCTTAAAGAAAAAGGTTTAGTCTAGTAGTTTCTAAGAATAAAAGTAATAAAAGATAGAGCAGCTTAAATAATTACTCTAGTCTATAATATATATATTAAAAAAATAGCAAATAAATTTAATCTAGAAATACTAAAAGCTTTTTAGATACTTATCTTCTAGTAGAAGAGCTTATTAAATATATAAGGGAAGCTTCTAAGAAAGAAATAAAAGACTACTAAGAATAAGTAAGATTAGTCTTATATACTGCTATAATACTCTATCTAGATGTAGCCTTTGCTATCTTTTAACTATTATAATTTCTTACTTACCTTAGTAATAAATACCTAGAAATAATAAATAGAGTAATTATCTATCTATATTAATTATAGCACTTATCTATTATATATAGCAATAATAAAGGAGCAGAACTCTCTATCTATAGAGATATATTATTTGCAGATAATGTTAAAATAAAGAGATTATCTTATAGATATATTATTATACTCTTTAGAAGAGTAATAATATAGAAAGTAGCTTAATATCTTACTATTACTACTTTAATAACAGAAGTAGAGGTACTTATTTTAGAGTATATAGTAAAAGAATAATAGCTCTATAAAGATTCCTTAGAGAATTAACTCTTAAGCTAATAAATAGAGCATAAGCTATCTTTTATAATAATTAACAAATAATAAGACTAGTAGTAAGAGAGAATAAGAGAATAACTACTAAGCTGCGCTATATAGACATATAGAATATATAGCTATGCTAAGAGCATATAAAAGGATCTTTTAATATTATCTATCTACTAATAAAAGAAATACTAGTAGATAGACTAATAAAATACTTATTAAAATAAAAGCTTATAAGCTTTATTAGTCTTCTTAACCTTTAAAATATTATAAGTATAAAATATTAAAGCAGAGTAGTTAAGACTTAAATTATAAGTTAAACTAGAAAGAATAACTCTTTCTCTTAGGTAGATCTTAAGTAAAGAGATTAATAAGCTTATAAATAAGCTCTTTAGCCTGCTAGATATAAGCTAGGCTACTACTACTACTACCCTGCTCCTCCTCTATCTCCTCCTCTACTACCTCTTTCTCCTTCTTATCTACTACCTGCTCTTCCTCCTCTGCTACTACACCCCTTAACTCTTAGAAGAACTTATCCTCTTACTTATTACTACTACTACTGCCTTACTCCCTACTAATACTACTATTAACTTCTTGCTTTACTAATGCTTTTTTTACCTTACTCTCTTTAGATATATCTAATACTATATAAATAGTAAAATAAAATTAGTAAAGCTTAGTAGGCTTTACTCTATTCTTAAAGGCAGTAAGAAAATACTATAAGAAAGGTATAATATAAGCAGGATTATAATAATATATAAGCTTAAAAAATTATAGAATATATAAGAATACTTATATAAGCTTACACTTATAGCTAGTGCTATAATACTAGCAGTAAGCACTTACTAAAGAATTATAGCACTTGCTAAGTAAGTATCTTACTAAACTATACTGCAAGTAGGTAAAATAAGCTATAGTATAATAAGCACTGCACTTGCTACAGCAACTAGGTGTAGCAGAGGTAGCAGGCTCTGTAGGAGCAGGAGCAAGGAGAGGTGTAGCGCAAGGTGCAGGGGCGTTAGCAGGCACCTCTAAAGGCAAGGACGCAGGAGCAGAGGGATGTAACGACGCAGGTTATAAGAGAGTGATCCGAATGGGGTCCGAAGTGTCCACT
>JAKUHH010000020.1:0-13752 GCA_022701365.1 Mycocentrospora acerina
CCCTAGTTAGCATTACAGCTACTATAGGACTCTTGCCTGCTATAATTGCTGCAATCACCTCTTTCTGCACGCCCTGGAACTCTGCTTTGTCACCTATTATCTGCTGCAACTGCACTGTTGTGTCTATCTTCCTTAACTAGCCCTATTAATTAATTCTTGCCTTGTCTGCCTTACTCTTAAATAGTGCCCTCTTCTACTTCTTGCACACGTCTTCCTCTTTCACGCCTGCTTAGAATCCTAAAAACTAATGCTAATCTGTGCTTAATATCTAGAACTGCTGTCTTTTGTCTGCAACTGCCCCTGCTTGCTCTATAATTCCTCGCGCATATACTATCCCTGCAATATGCGCTGTATGCCCTGCCTGTTTATCTGCAATAGCAGCTTCTATATTCTCTTTACTCTATGCTTTATTCTTACTACCTTCTTCTGCTTTAAACGCTGTGCATCCTTGTAAAAACCTCTAGCTAATCCTAATAGCAATCTTACAATATACTAAAACTGTTAATTCTAACCTTAATCCTACCCTGCTCTTATGCTTTAACGCCTCCTGCAACCTGTCACCTGTCCACTTGCGTCTACTTAGGTTAGCTAGCTACATGTGCAATAAAATTGCCTCCTTCCCTTACACTATTACTTCTAACTGCTGCTAGAACAGCAACACTAACTACATGTACTATACTAACAACTCGCCTACCTCTTGTAGCAAATACTAGTAGATAATCTTAACGTTGCTGCTAACTGCGTATCCCTTGTAATACTGCGTGACAAACACTACTATACTGTCTTTAATAAATATGTTGCAGTGCCCCCCTTTAACTGTGTTGCTGTGTTAAACGCTTAAGATCTCTAGTCCCCTAGCTAGCTAACTGCCTGCTATATAAATTAACACAATTAACTTCTCCTAGAACTTAATAACTTAATCTATGTACTGCTCTACCTCTTGCCTGTTAATGCTAGAACATGTTCTTAGTTTTATAAATCTGTCTTTAACCTAAGTATCCTGCCCTACCTGCTTAAACAACCACCTCTCTCTATCTACAGGCATGCAGGTACAATTATCTTTTAAAAAATTCTATCTAAGCTGCTTGTTAGTTAGGTTGTTGCGCAAACCCTCCTACAGGATACTAGGCACAAGACTAGCTAACTTGCTGTTGTTAAACAACAACTTATCTACTAACAACTGCTAGCTCTTAGCTGCTAAACTGTGTACTATGCTACAGAATTGTGCTATAGTAAAATGTAAATCTTTATATAACAACTTGTCTTGCCTTGTCTATTTAATATAGCCTTAGGATGTTGTGTTGTAATAAATCTTCAACTTGTACATCTGTAAATCTAACATCTACTGCATTAGACTGTAGCTACCTTGCACTATAAACTAGTCTATTATCTCCTGCACAATCTGCAAGCACCCTTTAGGTTAGTGTTGTGGTAGACAGTTGCTGCTATTACTCTTATACGCGCTGTTGCTATTAAACTTGTCCTCTTTAAACAGGTTAGACAGCTCTAACGCCTGCTGCACTACTATAAACTAGGCTACCTTAATAACTGCAGACAAGATAGGCAGATACTGCTTAAGACCCTTCTAACCCTCCTCCTTAACGCCTAATACTGCTAACGCACATACTAACAGATTATTATACTCTTTTTAAGTAATAGATTAGTTTAACAACGCAATGCAAAACTCTAAACACGCTTTCTAGATCTTTAACACCCCTTGTAGCTTGCTGTTGCGCTTGCAGTCTTCTGCCTAATCCTGCTCTTTGTCTGCTTCTATTTCTTCTATTGTCTTATCTACCTTGTCTAGCATCTCCTTGTCTATGTCTTCATCTGTCTTGTCTCTTGCCTCCTCTGCCTCCTCTCCTATTTCTTCCTCTATTCTGCCCTCTGCTTCCTTAACTAATGCCTCCTATGCCTTTTGCTACTAGCGTGTAAATTAGTACTTAGGGCTCTTCTATGCGTGCTCTTTCTGTGTCTGCGCAAAAAACATTAACATCTGCTTCTACAGTTAGGCATGCTTAATAATTGCCTTCTTGTCTATGTACAGCTGCAACAGCTAGAAGCGTGTCTGGTGCTTTTTTGTCTAGATTGCCTCTAACTGCACAAACACACTAACCTACTTAACAACAGACGCCTAGCTGAACTGCGCTAACTTATCTATAGCTGCCTAAATAGCTGCCTTAACAGGCTTAGGCTCCTCCTCTCTTATAAGATTAGGGTTAGCACTTAGCTCTTTAATGCATGCTAACAGCTTAAGTCTCTCTATGCCTACTAAATACAGCAACTACTAGGTCTGCTCTAACTACAGATTTACTTTATCCTGCTTACTATCCTGTATAGTGTTTTGCAACTGCCTCTTAATATTAGCCTACGCCTTAGCTATCTCCTCCTCTACTTACGCCTATGCTGCATTGCTATTAACAGGTTTAGGCATAATTGCCTAGCCCTCTCTAGTGTAATGGTCAGGCGCCCTGCCCTTGCTATTGATACTACGCAATAACCCCACTTATACCAAAAGGTAAGCACAAGAATACTTAAGCAAGTATTCTATGTGTAGTATAATATATATAGTGCTAGATCTAGACTTTGCCGACTAGATGCTATAAGCGAGGTAAGCCACGTTGACTGTGCACGTGCTTAGTCGTTACATCTAGGGTACTAGACCTTAAAATACTGTGATCTATAACAGCTGCTAAACAATTGCTAGCAATGTACCTGCCTGCATCCTTCTTTAGCTTTAGTCTACACTCTCTTCTGTTTTGTCTAACTTAGCTGCCTATGCTTCCTCCCTGCTAACTATTTATAACACTTGCGCTAATACTTTTGTATTAATTCTAGGCTTCTTGTAATGTAATAGCAGCTGTCTAGCTGTATTTAGCATAATAACCTGTCTGCGTACAACAGCAATTGCGCGATAGGTTCTACAACACAGCTTAGTAGTTCTAGTTTGCTAGGATAATGTACTAATCTAACCTAATCTCTAATACTTTCTCTAATTAACTTAGCTTCTTTGCGCCTAATCTTGTGCTAATCTTGTAGATAACCCTTAATCTGATTAGGCTATACTGCATACCTACACTTTTTGCAAATTGCTACTCTGTACTTAGCTAAATGCTTAAAATACTAACACTCTGTGTTAAGTTTAGGCATATTGCTAATGTTTTATTAATTTGTTTACATTTTTATAAATTAGCCTTAGCTTAGAATATAGTATTACATCTTGTTTACTTTTTCCTTATTGTTAGGTAATACAGGTTGCCCTCTAACGCTAGACTGCACTTCTGCAACCCTAACCTGCAACACTAAACCCTAACGCCCTTAACTACATATGCTGTAGTAATGCAAATTCTACAGATTGTGCGTCTAGATGCGCTAAGTAACATATTTAAATTTAGGGACAATTAAACTAAGATTTAAAATTAGGACATTCCTCTAAACTTTAATAGTACGTACTTATAGTTCTGTAAAATACCTGCAAATACGCGTAGCAGTTATTACTAACAAACTTGTAAAAAGAATTAGGATGTTATAACATCCTATTTACCGCCCTGGGTTAGAACTTGTGCAGATCTATCTCTTATCTATTAGTTCTATAACTTATTAATATAATTCTAGCAGTTAGTCTTTTAGCATACTGTACAGGGGTCCTTAAGAGGGTTCTAGGTAGCTCTTGTTAGAGTTTAATTTTAGTTTAATATAGTAGTCTATTTAGCCCTAGTAGAGGAGGAAGGTAGTAGCCTTTTTGCTATTAAATAGATCTTAGAATTAGTAGAGTTTATTAGGGAGTGTTATTCTTAGGGGAGGTGTTATTATCTCTAGGAAGGAGTCCTGTTAGAGGGCTGTTGTTATTTAGTAGATACTTATAGAAAGCAAGAAGAGGTCTAATTAAGGATCTCTTCTTTAGCAACAGAGTAGTCTTACAAATGTTAAGCCTGTAACAAAGCTTGCTGTTAGGTTTTTTAGTCTAGATCTGCACTCTTTTACTGTTAAGTTATTAGCCTATTAGATTATTAGACAACTATTAGTAATATTAAGAAGCACCCCTTCTTGTTGCAGCTAGAGTCTCCCTAAGATTATGTTATAGCCTAGTCCTAGGATAATATAGGCAACAGCTTAGGATTACTAGCTGTCTATATTATATTCTAGCACAGCTAACTATATAATTAGTGTTAATTTTAGTTAGCTTACCAGTTAATGTAGTGTATTAGAGGGTATATTAATAGTTTAATACTATATCCTTCTTGCTGTCTCTTTGCTTATTGCACTAAAACACTTACACCTTAAGTTAACTAGAGCTTTAAGATATATAGTTCTACTAATAAATACTAAGATTAAGAAAGGTTTCTTGTCTATCTGTTAATAAATAAAAGACACTTCTTTTTCTATAAGTTTTTGCCTAAGTTCCTTCTTTGCTAAGTTATTCTAGTTCCTCTCTTAATTAAGCCTTTAATTAGAAGGTATTAGTTTCTTAGTTTTTTATTTTCTATCTCTAAATCCCTTCTATTCTGTGTCTGTGTTGTAATATTTTAGATAATAATAGTATTTAAGCAGCCTCTTAAAAAGTGTCTAGAGTTCCTACAACATGTGCATAAGTTGTTATTTTGTTATTATTAGAAAATGTTATTAAGAATCTAATTTGTTTATTTTAAAGGGTTTTTTGCTAGAGTTTAGCAGTATAGTTTTTTCTATAGGTTTTATTAAAAGAATATTGCGCCTACTGTTATTATATAAGTGTCTCTGTCTTAGTCTTAGCTTAAAGGTGTTAATAATTAGGCAAAGGGTTAGAATTTGTCCTCTATACTTATTATCTTAATATCTACTGCAATTATCTTATAAGTGTTAACTACCTTATTATAGTTTATACAGGTTACGTCTTAGTATAGAGTAATTGTCCTTAAGTTCTAGTTAAGGCAGTGTCTAAGTTTATATAGTTTAAGTTTATTATCCTAAAGAGACCTGCTGCTTATAAAGAGGAGACATTTAAATTTAATAAAGAAGTTAGGGAAAGGTTCTGTCTTATCCTGTTAGAGTATTTTAAGTTTTGCTTAGGAGCATTCCCTGCTATAGTTGTTATTAAAGCAAAATTCTAAGTAGATTAAGAAGTTTTTAGGGTTCTATATATTGTTTGTACCTCCTACCTTATAGTATAGTGCTACTTTGCATTAGACTGTTATGCCTAGGTTTACCTATATATATATAAACATGTCTCTTTTTGTTCTAATAAACTTAGCGTCTATATTTAGTTTATGTTAGATTATAACCTTCTAGGCTTAAAAATTTGCCTTATTTCTATTAAAGGGTTCCCCTATTAAGAGGGGTTTCTGTTAGTAAGTTAGTTATTATATAATTAGTATTATAGAGGGTTCTAGATAAGCCTATTTAGCAGTTATATTAAGTAGGTTCTAGGGTAGTTTAGGGATAGTTCTAGGAGAGATTAGATTGCGTAGTTCCTTATTCTGCGTGCAGAGGAGGCAGAGTAAGGCCTAATCTTGTTCTTAGAGTTCTTATAGAGAGAGTAATTAGTTAAGGATTATTTATAGAGTTATGTCCTTGCTAGGCAGGTTATTCTAGTAATTAGGCTCTATCTCTTTTACTTATAGGAGCTAATTTAGCTAGAAGAAGATACTTAAATGTTATAGACTAGCCTTTTTACAGTAAGATATAGAAAGTGTTAATAGTAGTATTAAGTATCTTAAGGAATGTCTATACTAATTGCTCTAATGTTTCTATGTTTTTGTGTTACATGTTTGCTTACTTTCTTACAGTTGTTATGTGTGTAGCTAACCCTTTACACTATCTTTGTAAACACAGGACTTAGTAAGCAACAGTAATCCTGAAAATTTAATATTACAACAGTAAGGTTGCAACCTAGCTGCACTCCTTTACCTTAGTCCCTAGAGCTCTAGAAATTAGAGGAAAGACTATTTATTTTGTGTTAAGATAGTATCTGATAAAATATTAATGCTGCAGGCGTTAGAGCAGACGCGCTAAAAAAAGGCAAAGTAAGTGGTTTTTTAAAACATTACGCTTAAACGCGTAATAACGCGTATAGGAGAATAATAATGTGTATAGCAGCGTATTAGTACGTATAAATTAGTAATTATGTAGATAAAAGCGTTATAATGTGTATAGAAGCGTATTAATGCGTATAAAGCGTATTTATATGTATAAAAGCGCAATATTATGTATAGAAGCATAATAATAAGTATAGAAGCATTAAAATGCGTACAGAAGAGGAATAAAGCGTAATAAGAAACTGCACTAAAGTAAAGGCACAGTAATGCGTATAAGCACAAATTGTCTACTTAAATTGCTCTAATATGCGTATTTATGCGTAACGTTAAAATACTAGAAAGTTAAAATTTACTTATTTTAATTTCTCTTATTATATTGTATAAATTAAGCATTAGACTGCTCTACTTCTAAGATAAATCTGTTAAACATAAAAGTATAATCTAACTATAAAAGAATGTCTCACAATTACTATATAAGTATTAAGAGCAGTTAAAACAAATTATAATATGTTAGCATTTATCTAATGTGACTATTAAGGTCTTAGTAAAACTTATTAATAAAATAACTTTATATATTTAGCTTAGGAATTAAGTTCTTTTAAAGCTTTATTACTTAAAAGTATAGTCTTAAAACTTAAAATAAATTTATAACTAATACACTTCTTCTATTCTCTGCATGTTTAATAGTCTTTAAATAAGGAAAATAACTTTAAAAAAGATTTAAACAGTAAACGCTTAGTTTATTTTTTGTTCTTAGAATTACTAAAAATATACTAATTTGTTATTTCTTAAATTTATATCTAGTAGTTAAAATGTGCCTAACGTAAAACACAAGATCTAATTTGTTATATCTCTTATTTTTAAATATGTATTTAAGTGCACAATATGCATGAACATTAAGGATCCTGCACTTTAGTAATGCAGCAGTCTGCTCTTTATTATTATATTATTAGTATGCAAAGTAGAAAAACAAACTTCTAAAATTAAATAATTAAAATTATAATGCTACTAAGGAGAAAGGTCTAAACATAAAAATCCTTTTCTGTATCTAAACACAATAAATATGCGCAAATTAATGTTAAAAGACATAAATTTGTTTTCTTGCTCTTCTCTTGTTTAATACTTGTATTAAATCTTACATTATAATTAGCTGTATTTAGGTTCCCTTCTAGTTTAGTAGGTGTTTAGTATGTAAGGTCTTTAAATAATAGTTTCTAATTAGAACATGTGTCTATCTAAAATAATTCTTATTAAATATAGCATGTACTTTAAATAGTTTACAACCCTATTTACAATAGGCAACCTAATTAAAGTGTTTAGTAGATTAATTAGACAAGAAACCCTAATTTTGTATTAATTAATTAGATAACTTTAACCCTAACCTTCTAATTAAAGTGTAAGAGCTGTTTATTTTTGTTGCTAGTCTACTAGATTGTGCAATAGACTATGCGCTACAAAACGTACTACTAAGATTAGCTCTAACTTGTCTAGATATTGTAATGCACAAGATAGAATATAGATATAGTTAGGGTTTTGATATTTGTAGCTAAAGTTAGCGTTTGCTAATGCTAACAGAATATAAACCTTAATGCTAAACTAAGTATAGACTAGCTAAAGAGCATAATTAAAAAAGAGAAAAGAATAAGAAGTAAGTAAAATATATAAAAAGCAGTATATAGATATATATAAGGCTAACAAAGGTAATATATAAAGGAAGAAAGGAAAATAGATAAAAGAAGTTAATAATAGTTACACTTTAATGCTGTTCTTGTGCAATTTATATATTTAGGCAAGTACTATTATCTTGCTAGATATGCAGTACTACATGTTATAGTGCAAGCGCAGCAGAGTGCAAGAGACAGCATTAGCTATGTGTTAATGCTGCAAGCAGCAGCTGCTTAGCTAAGGAGATAAGAGAGTAGTGTACTACTGCAGCAGAGAGCAGTGCAAGGCGCTGTCTACAGCGCTTAGGTGCGCGCACTATTATGCTAGTAATACTAGTTAAGCGCAGCAGCTAGCACGCTAGCTAAGAAGCAGGAGATTAATTATAGCTATGTTAGCACTATGTTAAGATCCTGTTCTGTACTTGATCTTAGTGGTCGATGACCTTCTGATACTAGTACTAAAGTAGAACAGGTTTAAGGTTAGTTCTTAGGGATAGAGTAGGTTTAGGGAAACAAGGTTAGTTTAATGCACGTATCTAGGATACACTGTAATTAAGGGTAAGAAGCAATAAGTAGATTAATTAACAAGGTTAAACACATTACTATAAGGGTAGTGATCCTATTGTTTATATACATAATAAGGGAATCTTATAAGTCCCCTGCAAATTATAGTTATTAGTTAAGACAGCTTATAATATGTAAAGTTAAGCTCTTAGCTTATAATATTAGAAGTTAAGCTTACTTATTATGTGTCTTAGCTTACTCTGCTAAGAGTTAAGCTAGTTACGTAACTGCTCCTTACTAAAGGGCCTAGCCTGTACAATCCTTTAGTTAAGGACTTTATACCTTTCTAGTTCTAGCCTAGAGGTTGTAGAACCTAATTATAACATTATCCTCCCTCTCTAAATAATTTGTCCTTAAATTATGTAGTTATTAGTTATTAGCATTTATAAGCAGATCCCCTGCGTATATTATCTGTCTGTAGCGCTGTTATGTCTTTATCTACCTAAAAACGTCTTTGCCTTAGCCTTAAAACTTATTACAACAGCAGTATTACTCTATTTTCTTGTAATTGTTATTTCTATTAGGGAATTAATTGTTATGTTATAACTTTGCCTAAGAGTAAACATCTAAAGTGTGCTAAGTGTGTTTGTATTAGCTGTTCTTGCGTTAATATATCTTAGGAATTGCTAGATAGGACGCGTAATAAATATAAAAAGAAGGTAGAGAGGGACAAAAAGTTGTTATCTAAGGTTGTTCTCTGTTTAATAAGAAATAAGAAGATTCTAAAGCAGGCAAAAGAGAGAGCAAAGAAGAAGGCTCTTTGTTTAGCGTTAGAGTTAGGAGAGTTAGAGGAGATAGAGGCTAAAGTAGCAGGCAACATTAACTGTCTTGCTGCTAATGCTTTAGTTAGGTATTCTCCTATAATGTAGACAACTCTTAATCTCTTAAATGCTGCAGCTTCTGTTAGTACTAAGTAAGGAGTAACTAGCAGTTTATAAAGTAAGTTTCTAGTTCCTAGTTATTTTTTACTTAGTAGGTAACCTTTCTATTTAACTAGGTACTTAATTCCTTATTTAGTTCTTTAATAGTTAAGGATTTTCTTAACTTTATAGCTGTTGTTAATGTTAGGCTTAAAGTAGAATGTTTATTAGATTAGCATTTCTAGGTTAGCAGGTTCTAATAGAGAGATGTAGAACACTAGGTAAATTTTAGTGTCTTTAGGGAGTTTAAGTTTGTAGTTAACTAGTCCCCTTAGTTTAATAATAAAAAATAGTCTAACTTTAATATAGTCTAATTTCTTGCTTAGTCTTCTTATTCTAAGGTTTTTTATAAGAAGATACACTTTATCACTCTTTTTAAGCTAAGGTGCTGTTTTTCTTTTTCTGTTTGCATAAGCAATAGCTCTTTACTGTGCTATTTTAATATTTTTCTTTAATTTTTTATGTACTTTCTTAAGTTCTTCTACTATAATTACTGCTAATTCTGTTTGTAAACTAGGGAATGTCTGTGTAAATAGATTTAGATATTGTCTATAGTTTGCAAAGTATAGCATTATGCTTATTACTTCTAATAACTTGTTATTATAGGCTATCTATACTATTAGTAGTAGTAATACCTAATTATTTTATTATTAATTACTATATATCTGTAGGTAAGTTTCTATAGTTTAGTTTATTCTTTCTGTTTGTCTATCTATCTGTAGATAATAGGCAGTAGACAGTTTTTATTTTATTCCTATTACAGCTATTAGGGTTTTCTAATAGTTTAATATACATAATTTATCTCTATTACTAATAATTAATTCTAAGATACTGTAGTTTTATACTATTTAATCTAAGATTACGTGTCCTAATTGTATTGTATTGTAATTATCTTAGAATAGTATTATCTTAGCGTATTTTGTAAGTCTGTTAACAATAACTAGTATTGCGTTATAAGCAATATTAGTAACAGGGTCTTTAGAGTTTAGTAAGCTAGTAACAAAGTCTATAGTAATGTCTGTCTAAGGTGCTTTAGGTGTTTAGATTAGCTGCATTTCTCTATACTTAGCATATGTACTATGCTTATTTTATTAACAGTGTAAGCATTTTTTAATGTAAGCTGTAATTTTTTCTTTTATATGCGCAAACTTGTAGTTTTGTTGTATAAGTTCTATTATTCTAGTAATTCTAAGATATCTGTATACTAGGTTATTATAGTAATCTCTAATAACTTGTTCTTATAATTCCTCTAGTATATTTAGTAGAATATTTTCTTTATTCTTAATTTGTAATATGTTGTTTAGCTGCTAGGATAGTCTAATTAATCTATCTCTATTAACTTGCAGTATTACTAACTAAATAATTTCTTTTTCTCCTGCAATATTATTTCTCTTACTTAAAGCATTAGCTTATTTATTGTCTTTTCTTAGCGTGTACAGGACTTTAAACTTATACTGTCCTAACATTTTAGACTATCTAACCTGTTATTAGTTAAGTACTTTAGTAGTTATAAAGTAGAGTAAGTTCTTATAGTTAGTATAGATTATAAGATCTAAATAGCTTTCTATGTAGATTCTCTAATATTGTAATGCAGAAATAATTGCTATAAGTTCTTTGTTATGCACATTATATCTTTCTTCTAGTCTGCTAAATTTGCAAGAATAGTATGCAATAAGATGCTACTTACTATTGCGTTCTTAGCAAGCGCATGCTCTTAATGCTAAATCTAATGCATTAGTTTTAATTTATAAAGGTTCTCTGCTGCAAAAGGCTACTATAGTTAGTAGCTTAATGCATGCTTGCTTAAGTAATTAAAAGGCAGTTTCCTGCTTATCTTTCTACTAGAATGTTGTTTCTTTCTATATAAGCTTAGTAAGTAGTATTATATAGCATAAATAGTCTTTTATAAATCTTTAGTTAAAGTTACAGAATCCTAAGAATGCCTGTATTTCTTTAACTGTTTTTAGTTGTAGCTATTCTTTTACAGTTCTAGTCTTTTCTTTGCTTATTTGTACTCTTTCTATTCCTACTATAAAGCCTAGAAATTCTACTTCTGTCTTGTAAAACTTGCATTTCTCTAGTTTAAGCTATAGTTTAGCTTTCTCTAATGCTGTAAGTACCTTCTTAACATGCTTAATGTGTTCCTCTATATTGTCTAAATAAATAAGGATGTTATCTAGGTAAGCAATAGCAAATATATCTAAGTATTCTTGTAGTATGTTGTTTATTAATGCTTAGCACGTTACTAGTGCGTTAGTAAGACTAAAGGGCATAACAGTATATTTATAGTATCTGTAGCGCGTTTAAAAAGCAGTCTTCTATTCTTTACCTTTTTTTATTTGTATTAGGTTGTACGCGCCTTTTAAGTCTAGGGCTGTAAAGATCTTTACTTAAAAAAGTCTATCTTATAACTCTAATATATTTAGTAGTAGATATCTGTTCTTAATTATAATATTGTTTAACTTCTAGTAGTTAACACATAGTTAAAGGGTTCTGTCCTTCTTAGGTATAAAGAGGATAAGGTAACCTACTAGTAACTGTAATTCTTTAATAAATCCTTTCTTAAGATTCTTAGCTATGTACTTGCAAAGTACCTTAAGCTCTTTCTCTAATAATCTATATATTTGCTTAAAAGTTAGTTGCTTTCCTTCTTGCAAGATAATTTTATAATCCTAAGGCTAATGCTTAGCTAGCGCAGCTGCGCCTAACTCTTTCTAAAAAAGGCAGTCCTATGCTTAATACTCTTTAAGGATAACAAGAGTTATATATTTCTTTACCTCTCTATAGGTTTCTCCTTAAACTCTTGCTTTATAACTTATAAAGCTATTAGTATCTGCAGAGTTAACTCTTACTATCTTAAAGATGTCTTTCTTTAAAGTAATATTATTAATTATCTTCTTATCTACCTTTGTTTAACAATAAAGCGCAGGCTTTAATGCAGTTGTACAGGTGCATTGCTTAAAAGTAAGACTCTTGCTTGCCTATAATATTGCTAGGTTATGCTTTTATAACTAAAGAAGTCCTAAAATAATATTATAAGTAGCTATCCTAAAGATATTAAAAGTAATCTGTTCTTAGTGTAACTAGATCTAAAGAGTAACATTATGCGTTTTGTGTGTAATCTCTAACTCTTCTAGCATTAGTTGCTTATTTGCAACTACTATAGGGTAGAGTTATTTTTTCTTAACAAGTAATAGTCTAGCTAACTACACTGCTCTTACTAATATAAAGTTTATTTGTGCTCCTAAATTAAGTAGTGCCTTTATCTAGTGTCTGTTAAGTCTTACTAATAGCTTAACTAATGTCTTAGAATTTGTTGCATTAAGTTGTCTAGCGTTATTCTAGGTGCGTAGTGTTAACCTAAAAAAGGCTAGTCTTAAAATCTATTAACGCGCTTTACTTCTGCATGCTTTATGTATTTAGGGTTTATATAGGTAATCTATTAGTATTAGTTACAGACTCTATTAACTGTAAGTTTTATCTAGAAGATCTCTGCTAGATTATTAGTTTTAGAAAAATGCATCTTTTTATATTTGTCTTAAAGGTAGTTTTTGCATTTATTATACTTACAGTTATACTATTAGTACTTGCATTTATTTCTGCGTGCTAGAAACTATCCTAACCCTACTTTTTTGCTATAGTAGTCTGCACATAGATTGTAAGAGCATGCTGTCTATAACATAGCTACATAATTCTTATTTCTGTAATTTAGGTAGTATCTTAGTTGTGCTAAGTTAGGAGTGTTAGTGTTATTCCTGCTAAGCTTGTTGTCCTAACTATTTAGTAGTGTATTTTCTTATATTCCTTTAGTAAATGCCTAGGGGTCCCTTAATAGGCTTAGCGTTGCTGATTGTGCTAGCGTCTATAGGGCTAATTAGGATTCTAGGGTGTTAATAACTACCTATTTATTGTCTAAATCCTTATAGAAGGCATCTTTTATGTCTAGAGGTGCAAACATAATTACATTTACCTGTCTAGTAACTATATTTTTAGATCTACAGTTTCTAGATATGTAGCCTAGCTTGCTACAGCTATAATAAGTTTGCGTAGACTTGTTACAGTTATTATTACTGTTCCTAGTATCTTTTTGCAGATTTCCTTTATACTCTTAGCATTTGTTAATGTTATTAAGGTGCATAGATTTAGGTCCTTAAGAGCTATAGATTCTATTACTCTTTCCCTAATATCTAGATTATTATCTATAGTTAAATTATTAAGTTGTGTTAGCAGTATATAGTAGTTGTTGTCTACAGTTGTTATTAGTAGATNATTATTACTGTTCCTAGTATCTTTTTGCAGATTTCCTTTATACTCTTAGCATTTGTTAATGTTATTAAGGTGCATAGATTTAGGTCCTTAAGAGCTATAGATTCTATTACTCTTTCCCTAATATCTAGATTATTATCTATAGTTAAATTATTAAGTTGTGTTAGCAGTATATAGTAGTTGTTGTCTACAGTTGTTATTAGTAGATCTATATCTAGGTTAAGGTTAATTGTCCTATTGTAGTTCTATAGATAGCTTATAAAAAGTGTTATTTGTAACGACTAAGCACGTGCACAGTCAACGTGGCTTACCTCGCTTATAGCA
>JAKUHH010000391.1:0-25648 GCA_022701365.1 Mycocentrospora acerina
AAAAAAAAAAAAAAAAAGGTTAGGCACTCTTATTAGTTAAAGTTACCCCTAGGCTTATATATACACAATGTCTTTGCACTAAACGTCTTGTGTAAGGACCTCTAAGACCCCTTACTAAGACAAGAGGCACTAAAGCCTGCTAGAAACCTAATTTATAGCATTAACAAATAAGAAGTAGAAGAGATACTTACTAGCAAAGTCTACTAATCTACTCTAAAATACTAAGTTAGCTAGGTTAGATATAACCTAGAGCCTATTTAGTATAAAGCCTTAAATTTTATAAGATCCCTTTATAAATTAAAGGCTTTTTATAAGAAGTATCTAAACAAGGCTAGCCTACTACAGGGACTTAATAGCTAGATACAAGCCTAGGAAGAAAGGGTAGAGGACATGTTATACTTAGAGGATAATTATGTTAAGGATTACAGTTCTTATTTATAATTACATATAGTACACGCAAGCTAACAGACCTAACTTAGATACAGTTTAGGCGCTACCTATTGCTGCATCTCTGTTAGCCTCTGTTAGCTTGCTCTCTCCCTAAGACTGCACTACGTCCTCTTCTCTACTAACACTACCCCCCTTACTACTAATAACTACCTTACCCCTACTGCTCTTACCCCCCTTTGCTAATACTGCTGCTATCTCTGCTATCCTTACTGCTATCTCTTCTATCCTCCCCCCTATCACCTCTATTACAGCCTTTATGCCTACTACTACCCCCTAAATCTCTCTTAACTCTGCCTGCAAGGACTAAACCTCCTTCCTTATTAACTAATAATGCGTGAGCATAACTTCTGCAGTAGTTATGCTAGTAACCTAAGTGTTAGCTACCTACACACATATTACTAGCTAATAGGCAGCGTTAATAGCAAGCTCCTAAACTATATCTATCTCTTTGTTGTTGTTAATACTGCTATAGACAGAGTTACCCTATAAGTTTAGGGCCTGCTAGAAGGACCTAAACTTAGGTCTAATATATAATAGCACTTGTTAAGAGATTAACACTAAAGACTATAAGAAGGGATATAGGTACTTACTAGATTATACTTCTTATTCTGCGCTGTGCAATAGGCGCACTTCTTTAAACCTGCTAAGCAAAACTTAAACTTAACTAATTTTCTGCAGGCAGCAGCCTGCACGCACTGCATGCAGATAACCTAAAAGGCTACTAAAAGGGCACTAGGGGGGAGGGGGATTAGCATAGGGGCAGGGTGGGGGTGCTGGTGCTGGTGTTGTTGTTGTTGCTGCGGCTGCTGCTGTGGTTGTAGTTGTGGTTGTGGTTGTGGTTGTGGTTTTGCTATACTTATTAGCAAAATACTACTAAAAAGGCTTAATAAAGGGTATATACAAAAAATGTTAAGCCTAACTGCTAAGGAGATTAAGATTTTAGAAGGAAAGCCTCTATATATAGGAACCTGTCTTAAGGTAAAAGAGATAATTGTTAGGGCAACAATAAAGGAAAATTTTTCTTAAAGTAAAAGATAAAAATATTAGCAAAGATTACCCTGCAGTAGGATATAAATAAGAGTTAAATATAGAGAGGAACATAATTAGATAGAATAAGGACTTGCACTATATAGAAAGACAAAGGGGTAAAGTAACACAAACTTTAGACAAAAGGTTTTTGCAAGAATAAGAGAAAGAAACCTAGACGCTGTCTAAACCTAACCTTACCCTTTCTTCTCTCTCCCCTATACTAATAAAAGATAACTCTGCAGAAAGGGACTTTCTGCTTACACAGAGAGGGGGGTAGTGTAACGTTTACAACGTTACATCCTATTATTACCCCTAAGCTAACTAACACCTATCTAATAGCTACCTGTTTTGTACTTGCCCTAGAGGGCAACCTTAGGAAGGGGTATATAAGGGGGGCAGTCTATGTAGCTTTATAGAGTAGTTTTTCTATATCCTTTTGTATAAGACCTATAGGTGTAGAGAATAGTATCTTTGGTTTACCCTCTAGTCCCCGCACTCCTATATGCCTAGTAGTGGACACTTCGGACCCTATTCGGATCACTCTCTTATAACCTGCGTCGTTACAAGGATGTGACGTTGTGAACGTTACAACAAGTTGTTTAGGTATTTATAAGAGAAGTAGAATAAGAGGATAATTACTAAGATTCTTACTAGTTAAAAGACTGCACAAATAGTGTAAAGAGCAATATAGCTTAATGTAAGGTAATAACCTAAGAGTAAACTTGTAATAATAAAGAGAGATTAAAATACTCTAAAAGTAGATATTTAGCTTGATCTTACATTAACAAACTTACAGAAGGCCTCTTGCTATACTGGCAATAAAGTTAAATATTAATATATAATAATGCTTTTATTTATAAAGGTTATATAGTAAGACAATTTCTTGCTAATTATAGAATTATATCTATTTACTTGCCTCTATACTCTCTTAATTTTAACCCTTTTAAGCACCTATAGTAAATAATAAAAAAAATAGTATATAAGAAATATCCTAGATTAACTACTTAAAGTGTTACAGAAGAGCTGTAGGAAAGGTTTCATAAGGCCCTATAGGAGTATTAGAAGTTAATCTCTAAGAGAGTAATTAGAAAACTTATTTTATTAATAAAAAGTTGTATATAGGCCTGCTAGCATGCGTAAGAGTAGAAAAGAAAGTATTAATGTATTAATTTAATGTTTTAATTATTATAGAGGTTGTGTACTACATAATTATGTGATAAAAGTTAGGTTTTGTAGTAGGTGTTAAGGTGGTGTTTATCACGGGATTCGCTTAATAGAGGAAATTTTTGACCTAGTACTGTAGTCATTCCGGTCTAGATAGAAGGAGGGCTATTTCTAGCCTCTTAACATTCTAGTGTTGTTATAGTCTGAGCGTTACGCATTAAAAAATTAATTTTAAAATATTGCAGAAATGTAACCTACGTGCAAACCACCACCTTAGTCCCTAGGGCTCTAGAATTTGGAGGACAGATTGTCTGATGTATGTTGAGATGATATTTGATGAAACATTGATGCTGCAGGCGTCAGAGCAGACGCGCTGAAAAAAGGCAATGTATGTGCTTCAAATTTCTTGCAGGCTTGCAAAAAAATTAATTTAGTTTTTTAAGTTTTCACATTTACAAAGTGTTGCTTAATTTCTAAGAATCAAAACCTCTGGAAACTTCTCATTTGGACCTTGAAATAAATATTCCTCAGATGTTTTACCCAGTGCCAACTGAAAATAGCTTGAGAGATATTGACCCAGGATGTCCCAGATACGATTCCCAGGCCCAGGGCCTATTAACCAGCCCGCTGTCTCACTCAGTCCTTCCCTTATACCAGCCAAATCAACTAGGACATTGAGATCCCAATAACTTCCGTGAGCGCTGTTTGTGATCGTAAGCTCCCTCTTGAAACTCACAGACTCAGACGAATTCAGAGACGTCCAGAATTTACCCCAAGATTCATCGGTAGTTGAATTATGTCCATCGCTGCCCCACAAGAGGAAAGATCGACTAAGAGAGGAATTGCCAATAGCCTCATGAAGAACAGGCCCGAACATTATGCCATCAAGATTTACGCCCGCTTTGATCCGAGAATCTCGAAGCATGCTAGTCGCTACTGCTGCGCCGCCAAAGCTCTGGCCGAACATCACCACATCATCTCCTGCTTCACATCCCATGGTATCTAAAACGAATGAAATATCATCTGCACGGACTTCAAGTGCGTGCTCGACAGATGCGCTAGAATTGGCTGTAGGTTTAACAACACGTCCGCCGTAAATGACAGATCCGTCAGGAAACTGAACAACATCAACGTCGTAGGGGTGATCGACTGTAACAACGACGAAGCCATGCGATGCAAGTTCCTGTGCAAGAGATGAATAGAAAAGTCGTATTGTATTCAAGCCTGGGCTGAAGAGGGCAATCGGAAACTTTCGTTTTTGGTGTGAGGTATTTTTCCACTTTCTTTGTTTGCATACTGTGAGACTGAAATTTCCAAAGATTGGAGGATAATCATAGTCGGCTAGAATTTTATTTTCCTCTTCTGCAGTGGCGGTTGTAAAGTATGGGACAAGGATTGGATCGCACTTCTCCGCCGGAACTGGATCAAACCGCGACACCATAATTCGGCGCACGTGCGAGCTGTTGAAGGGATCCAGACGTGATTTATCAATCAGTTCTGATATTGTCACACTGGAATTGTAAGGACCAGAGCCTGGCGGAAGTGTAAATTCCGCATTGACCATCAAGCCGAAGAAAATGGCGATGTAGCTCAGATAAAACATCGCAATTTGTTTCGTCGTTTTTTCTTTCCGTGTGCTTCGTATGTGTAGAGATTTTCGAACTTGGTATAATAATTCAAAGGGTGCTTTCCAGACTTTTAAACCAATTTTGTGATGCACGGTTCATGCAATATTATTGTACTGTTTTACACCTGCCTATCCAGGTCAAGAGAATACAAACTGCCGAGGCTTATCGCTAGGGCACACTCGGCTCACTTTATCAAGCTGTTTCCGAGCTTCCTAAATTGACGTTGTAGGGTGGAGTCATAAGGAAAGATTTATTTTATCTAGGTGCAATACCCTTAACTTCCGTCATGGCCATTGTCGTACGTCTTTCTTTTGATAGTTGCTGGCCTAGATAATGTAGAGGAAGAGGATCGAGAATTTTCTGGTAATTGACAGGTGTTTAGATGTCACCAAAGACGCTTGGAACAGATTTGGGGATGATCAAGTTCAAAAATATGGTTTATACTATTTTAGTCAAAATATCAATCGTATGTCAGCCACTGAGCCCCCAAAATTAAAGAATCTGTTTGCTTTAACGATTTTCTTTTGGCACTGCATGATCTATGTAGATTTTAAAACAGTTTGTGTACTCGAGATTGGCTAGATAATCATCTGCGGGCATTATAAAACGGGGTATTTTCCCGTGGAATAGCTAGAGCCGTATATTTGGCTTGCCACGGCGACTCATCTCTGTGATGTGGTAAAAACGCTTCTCAAGTCGAAACAATCAATGACCAGCTTAAATCGTCCACCATTATGTTAAGATTCTTTAGGCAACCCTTTTACCTTGGCTTTTTGCTTGACATGATTACTTCAGATTTGATTATCGATATAAAAAGGGGATGTCCCTACCTTAAAATGCGAAGTATTGACATCCAAGGCGAACGTCTTACAAATGTACATCTTTACGCACGATGTCGGTGACTTTGTGGAAGAAAGTAAACTTCCATTGCATAGGGAAAAATTCAATAAACATTATGATCCTACGTCTAACTCCGAATTTTAGATAGGTTAATACAATATAAGTGAAGGAATAAAAACTTTGAGTTTTTTACCTTCCCATTGTTACAGTGGTACAAAAATAAGACAATGCACTCAGCCCAAAGAAGAAAAGCGTGCGTAGCGAAATGCTTAGCCCACCCCACAAACCTTAAAAATAACTAGTATACTTTTCGCCTTTGGCGTGCTGTAGTACAAACTTTGTCGTTTAAGACAAAGTATAAAGATAATGCTACGCATTTAAAAAGCCTGTTGATAAATTTTAGAAGTCCGCCAATTCCTATAGAAATTGTGCCAGATATGCTGGGTTTCAATAAACAAGCATTTTTTCATTGCATCACATAGCTGATACATGCAAAAATTGCCTTGACTCCATTGTTTGGCGGAACATCATACATCATACTCAGCCTTGATGACCAGATCTACTTGTTTTCTATCTTTTCTTTCTTGCAATGCTTTGAGAATACCTCGCGAATTGTTTGCTTGAAGAATAGAGGTGCCTTTCTGTACTTGGGATGCATGAGCCCGCTGTTGAACATGTTACATTTGAGATTCCTTTGTGCAATGCTGTAAAGAAACCTGGCATTCCTTTTGAAATGCTCGAAAATATCAGCTTTGAGGTGGGATTCTTCATTAGTAAAGTTTTTGTCTTTAAAAGTCTCACATAATGACGTGGAATTATTCGAATTGATTTGAAGTGGATTGGGGAAGGAATACATCATCGTTGAAGTTTGTAGCAATCGGATCATTTTCGTGATTGTCGTCTATATCAACTGCCCTCAGCATTACAATGTAACTGATCTAATCAGACAAAGAAAAGGCCAGTATGCTGTCTGTAAAACATACGTTACCTCTAACGTGATTTACAAGCGAGTCGGCCATACAAGCAAGTTAGCTGTCCCAAAACCCTCCAAAATCGCGATTTTTTAAACTTTACTAACTTTGCTAAATAAGACAACAGCTGTCTATAACTTAGAAATAAGACTTTTTGTACTAAATATATAACTTAGCTAGACTAATATTTGCTCTACTTTTAAATTAAAGAAGTTAAAATTCTTTTGTAAGAGAAAAATAAATCTTTGTCTAATCTTTAAGATTAACATTAGTAGACTAAGCATATTAACTTAAACTGTTTAATAACTTAATTAAAAAGTAGATTTAAAAGCTATTTCTAAAACATTAGATCTAATTCTTTTAATGTAACAAAGTTGTTAAAGTTTAGTAAATCGCGATTTTGGATCATTTTAGGATTGCGAACTTGCTTGTATGGCCGACTCGCTTGTAAAACACGTTATGTAAGATGGTGTTCATGAAAGCTCTGAGGCATCTTAAATATGGCGAAATCTTGATTGTCAATGTTGGCAAGCTCAATCGTGTTCGTACTGACATTTCTCAACTAGCGTGACTTGGGTGTACCAGCAACTCTGGTAGAAAATAGAGATGAGAAGGAGAGACTCAGGTGATCAATTGTAAAAATCGATGCTTTGCTTTATGTAATGAACAGAGCAACTTCATATCATTAAAGTGAACTCAGAGATACCTGTTGATGCCACCTATTCTATGTGAGTGAAATTTTCAGGCAACTTATAATTACTGGTGAAGCTCAGACGTGACTTGTACAGAGAGCGTATTACCCTGCGATAGGAACCGATTTGAAACCCATCACACTGGTTTTCCTGGTCATCATTTGATCTTCTGTACAGTACTTAAGTACAGACAAGAGTAGGCATGGGCTCCGTATTTAAAGAGAAAACTATCTTCAATCTTGACAACCTTGATGATATTGCGCATAATTCTGAATGATAAAAATTGCTCCATTTACCACGCCCATTGGATTGGTTGAAATATGTATAAGAAGAAGATTTGTAGGTTTCGAAGTACCTTAGACATCTGCCCTAGTAGTCGCACCGATCGCCGCTCCCGAGGCTGGAACGAGAAAGTCACTCGCTGGAACTCTCCCATCCGTACCTCTGGCTCCCTTAAGCACTGCAGGGTCAGTGCTTCTGAATGAGCTGTCCGACCAGCTGCCGGAGTTCCATGAGTTACCAGAAGCTCTGACTGTCGAAACGAGGCTGACTTGGGAGCCTGTGTTGGACACAGCAATATTGGCAGTCAAGCTAGAGGACGAGCTACGCATGTGGAATCCGAGATCACCATTTTTCCACGCAGTGTTACGCTGGATGTTTAACGATCCAGGGTTACCATTATCGATGAATCCCTTTTTCGCATTAGAAAATGCCATGCAGTTGCGCACTATATGGTTCGCTGGCGGGTTGTCCGTGATGCCAAGCTTAAAGCCATTACCGTCACCATTGAAATCTGAGAAGCCCCAACGGTTGACTCCATTACCCCATGCGTAAACCTCCTCAAGTGTGATAGGAGAGCCGAACATGAAGAGGTCGAGACCATCATCGACGTTGTCCCATAGACGGGCGTTTCGAAGCACATTGCCCTCGCCAGAGCCCTCCTTGCAAGCAAAGCCATCCGCACTCTCACCATTTTTGCGAGGGTCACGGTTGCGATAAGAGTCCAAGTACAAAACCGTATTGTTCGAAGACGCTCCTTGAAGTTGGAAACCAGTTTCGTAGTTGTCGTGCGTTGATAGAAGCTCGTAGTGGTTGTGGGACGCATCGCGCGCATACACTCCATAGGGACCGTTGATCAACCTAACAAGGGTTAGCACTAATCACTCATAGATAGACTCTATGACCCGTATTACTCACTCCAGATTATAGAAGCTCCAATAGTTGCCCTTTTCGATGTGCAAGATACCTCGCTCTGCGTTGGGGAGGGACACATCCAAGCCGTAAGGTGTACTGTGAACAAGTTAGCGATTTGTTACTTCTCTGTTTGAGAATCTGAAGTTTACCCTGGCATATTTTCGCCATCAAGGATCACCTTTTCATTTCCAAAAGATCGGAAAGTGATCGGCTGCGTCCTCGTACCGCTTTTGGTGATTTGAATATTCGCGCTGGGCCTATAAGTGCCAGCGCGGAGGTAGATAGTATCACCAGCAACAGCGGCATTGACAGCCGATTGAATCGATCCGAACGGAGAAGTAGATGTTCCAGTACCGGAACCTGTAGGTGAAACATATATATCCTTCGACTGGCCGGTAGCAGTCAGAGCAACAAGTGTGACGGCAAGACTAATAGAACGCATGATGGATTTGTATCTGAGATCGAAATGAACGTTGAAATTAGGTACTCAACAACTGGTACTGCGGAAACAAAAATACAGATACATATACTGCTGCATTATCGGATTGTAATTGCCCTTCGGTGAAACACCTTACTCGTTTGTTCCATGAACACCACTGCGCCAAGGGAGGCTAAATTGCGCGTAAATTAACTCCAGGCTCCACCAACGGGAAATTTACCCTTGTCATTCGAACCCCCCATAACAGGGCTATTCCCAGCTGCAGTCGTAGCCAATTATTATGGCTGTAGGATATGGCAACTTCTGTGGTTCAATGACTAGACCACAGACTAGCCCCAATTAGACCTGTTTCGTAAGATTTGACGGAACATGTCTAAATGCGGCCTCCAAACATACTTTTCGAAAGAGGGCGAATGATCCGTGTGGAGGAAATCAAGTTTTTCCGGCATTGCTGGCACTGAGTAAGACTCCATGAATATTGCACTCTACTGCCACGCGCAACATTTCGCATCAGCCACTACCAAACTCTTCTCCTTAAACAGCATCAAGTGTGCTGCCACTCTGATGTCCAGTTGAAAAGCTTTATTTTCAGATCAAAAGTGTATGTAGGCGAGATAGCGAAATAGATTGGTGCAATTATGAAGCTGATACGAGCGCCACAACAGGTCAAAGCAATGTCGTGACCATGAACAACTTTCAAAGCCTGTATCAATCTACGAGACAATTTCCAAGTCCTTTTATTGTCCCGTAGAATGACTGAGAGGTGGGGCTTAATTTACATCAGATTATTACATTCTGGTGTTTTCGCATCTTCATCAGTGCCATTTGCAACCACATTAACTTCGTCAGTTTGAGCATGAAGTCAACAAACGTTCTGTGAGGGATTAAGAGGTAGATTTAAACCCGCTCATGAAGGCGCGTCCTCGTCTTAGGCTGTCAAGCAACATGTAATATCTCAAGAAAAACTCTTTCTTGCAGGCCGTCAATGCAACATTTTCCATCTCGCATTTTCGCTGACTCGAGAACAACTTCAATAAGACTATATCTTCTCAGTTCGCCAGCCAGGTCTTTGTTCCTTGATCTAAGATCCCTCCGCGGATCGTATATCTTTCGTATGACGAATATTAAGCTATTTCGACGCATGATATCTAAGACTGCCGATGACACGGACGTTTCAAGGCAGCGATCATGTCAGGAACTCGAATCATGCGCCAAGACGCTTCATAGTCCCGCCGCAAATGCCTGATCAATTATTGCATTCCTTCTTAACTCGCCACGTACTTGCACTTAGGCATTATCGCTACTACCTTCGTATCACTGTGAACATGAGGACAAGTGACGGGATCCGTGATGAACCGGAGTGCCTTGTGCCAACGCCGAGGCAAAATTGCGCGGTTGTCCAATCTTAACGCGCGTATCAAATTCTTGACGAAAGAACAACACGACTAACGTCACTTGCACATCGTACCACGCTCAGTCGTCACCGATGTTATTCTACGAATAGAAAATGATGCCAGCTTCTACCTTGTTCTCTCTAGAGTCGGTCTCTATCTGTACGTGAAAGTCTGTAAGAAGATGACAGAAGTGTGTAGGAAAGAAGTATCGCAAGAAGAGGATTAAGGCGACATTGCTGATCCGATCACTATGAATGTACTGGCTACACCCAGTCTTCAACCTTGTAGCAAGCACGCCAAGAAATGATATATGCGTATTCGTTCTCGGCCCTTAGCCGCGGGCGGAGAGAAGGAGGGTGTTATTTAATGCGACTCGTAGCCAAGACAGCATGCAATAAAACTTCCGACCATAATTAGCTTCAGTACCAGATAGAAAGCCCGGCGAGCGATATCGCTGATAGTGTTGGCCAAGGTCTGCGGTGATTGCTTCCCTGTTTCTCCGGCACGCACTAGCATTCCACCGGCAACAAGAAAAACTTGTTTCTTTTTCTCATACTCATAAGGCCGTCGCAATACACAACCAAAATAAAAATTGTTTGCTTTGAGTGTGATGCTATGTAATTCCCAGGCTCCATTTCCGTAACGCCGCTTCACAGATCCGTGCTAAAGATGTAACTTTGCACTTCGATGTTTTCGAGAATAGGCTAGCAATTAAAAAGTTAGAGACGTACCTTTTCGGGACTTTGATAGCACAAATTCATCATGATCACATCATACCTTAAGTATTCTACACGGTGACTGACACTTGTATGAGAGCATTGGATACTCTGTAGCCTTTTTCACACAATATCTGCAGTTCCCTCCAGACGAAATATCAGAAATTCTAATAAAGACAGTAATTGAACAAGTATAGCTTTACTTCTCATGTTGCTTTCTGGTGCACACCATTTTACTTCTTCTGATACTCGTGGCGTTGAATACTTTTAGGTTCCAAACGGCCCTCAATCAACAAGTATTTGGGGACTCTAATACAAAGAAGTCAGCTGCGAGCATTTTATGGGCTATCAAACTTAAGAAATCTGCAGAAATAAGTATCAGAACATATTTACAGCCCATTCATCTACTACTTTGCGTGCCGAAGTTGTCAGCCGACACTGGTGTACTATCAAGTGTAAGAGCACATGAGCACGTAAGTACCTAATGTCTATATAGTTTCTTGTTCTACACTCCTAAAAATTCAACAATTTCGTTCTCCAATCGTTCGCTCACCTAAATCTTTCAAGAACTTTTTTGCACATTTTACTTTGATCGACTCTAAAGGCTTTGTTGCTGTGATTGAAATGGACTCCTGACTACACCTCCGAAATTTGTTGAATCAATTTATTGTAAAAGCCTTTTATCCGTTACCTAGTGTTTGTGTTTGTGCTCAAAGCATTTTCTCGGGAGTGACGAGGGCTATCGAAGGAACAGTGTCATCTTGATAATGGCGTGAATTATAGTCATGTGCCAATTCCAAGATCTATCAAATGTACTTCTGGATAGCATAGAGAGCCTCACATTGAAAATTTCAATCATCTCAACAATTTCCGGCTGACGCATGTAGCTTACCACCTATATTAGCACGTAAGCATCTAATAGCTCTACAACCTCCTATCCCCCATTACCTATTTATACATCACTCTTCTTTTCTAATTGTTCCTTTGCAACGTTTGACCTTTCAAACGGCTGTTGAAAGATGATCCGCGTATTAGTATGCCGTAGAAAAGTTATGATCACGACAGAATGGGTATTTTACTACCAGAATCGTTTACAAGGAGCTAGATATACATTTCTATGCCTTTCACTTTGATAAGACCTGCCACGACAAGACGAAATGACCTTAAGTCTCGAAATTGATCCTTATAAGTATCAATATTTGCGCATATATTGCCACATGCTGAAATCCTGTATCGTTCAAGCACGATGCCATATTTTTGGGCAGAATATAGAGGTATAGGTTCTGCATGACTTGCCATATGATAAGATCAACTCGGCAAGACCCTTCAATTTCATTATTCACTTGTCTTTGAGAATTAAGTATGGGAATATTCACTGTTTTCGGGTATACGCAAAATTACGGAAGGTTGCAGGATGCTTACCAGTATGTATATCGACACCACGTCATTTTGAGGAATACATCCTAGAGATCGAGGTACCAAAGAACTTGCGCTTCATTCTAAATCCTCTTATATGCGGTTTTGATAAAGAGATGCAACTTTTGATAGATTTGTTCAGACAATCGAGCTGTGGTCAAGTTTTCTCTCCTCGATATACTCAAGAGTCTTTGTATCTAAGGATACATCCGATTCAAATTTATAATAAACCCAGCCTTAGTATGACGTATTCAGAATGTCTATTGACTCCCAGAAGTTGTAGATGGAGCTCTCGTCTAACAGAGAGTTCACAACGTCGCGATGAACGATTGTTTGCTCCATATCACGACTCGTGTCGAGATGATTTTGACTACCATGATCAAGTGTTTGTGCCGAAACAGGTTGGACCTCAATTGGTGTACCCCATATAGATTCATCTAGAGGTTCATGCCACAGTTGCCGCATCGACTCCCCAAAAATTCCACAGAACACTGATGCTGATGTGTATACTTTCTGCAATTCTCGCATGATTGTCATGCAAAACTCAAGCTTGTTAATACCAAGCCTGCGAGTAAGATGTTGTGTGGATTTACAGTTGAGAAGGTGAACATGCATAGCTGGACACAGAAGGGGAGGGCTGGACGAGGTCAGCGCGAGGAGAATAAACTGTGAAAATAGATGTCGGTGACTAAAGTGAACGCAAAAAGACAGGAAGGCATTAGAGATATCAAAACTACTCATTACTTACGTCATAGGGCCTGCAAAGCTGATAAGCTGCTCCCGTACGATGCAATCAAGAATGCTGTTCGTAGAAATAGCAGCACTTTCTACTTGACTTTGGATACGGCCATGCCATAAATCGTTCGCTGCAGTATTGAGGTCTTGTGGTTTCATGGCCAGAAAAGGGCGATAGAAAGTGATCAGAACAGCCCTGGGTGATGTATTAGCATAAGAACATGGATTGGCGATATTCATTTTTTCTTACTGATAGTGTAGTTGCAAGTGGTAGTTGCTGAATACTGCAAGTCGACTGTCAAGATTGCAATCAAGTACAGGCGTCTTAAATTGAAGCAGTTTTGACTCCAAGTCGTCAAATTGCGTCGAAGTTGTTGCCGAGCCACGTCGTTGGTAACATAGTGTGAGCACATCACCTAAAAGACCACTAAGCTGAACTAAGGAGACCCAATAATCAGCAAGCCGATCAAGATCTTCTGGTATATATGCTGCCCTTAGTGGCGCAGAAACTTCAGACAGATCACTCAATACATCTTCAACTGTTGGCAAGGGCATGTCGCAATCGACGAGATTCAGTCGCATGGGCCGTCCGAGTGTAAGGCTCAGCCATCGATCTCGGAAAAGACAGCTAGCCCATAAACGCCGCCACAACTGACATCGGCGAGAGGATAGCGATGAATTGGGCTTGGCAGAATCTGGGTTGCGATGAAGACCCAGGAGCTGGCATATACTTATTGCGATACCACTCCAATACCATGGTTGTGTATGACTGTCCTTCTCTGAGTGCCAAAAGGAAATTAGAATTGCAGCTTGTAGAAGAAATTCTTTGTCTGTCTCGCCACTATTATCGTACAAGCACTGAATACCACATGTAGTCAGCGGCCATAACACTGTGGTATGATGAGCGAATAATAGAATATTTCTCACCTTAGCACGACTGAACATTGTTTCCTTCATCTCCTTACGAGACACAAAGCCTTCTGCTATCCATACACTACTCGAAACAAACTGTAGCCAAAGATTAAAATTCAATACTCGGTATAACTTACCAGGCATTCTTACATTTACTGCATTAATAGCCATGCTCCAGAAGAGCAACATGTTGCTTGGTGAAGATTTGGCCGGGCTTTGAAATGTCTGTAGCTTGGCTAGTTCGAGTATGGGAAGTATGGGATGTATATGGCGGAAGTACGCTTGAAGAAGCTCTGTATAAGATGCAGCATGTGGAAGCGTTAGGGCGCCCTTGTGCTCGAGGTATTCACGGTCAATTTGTGACATAGACACTGCGTGAGTGGCTTTGAGCAAAACGTGCCTCGGTGCTGTTTGTCGTGATCCTGGAGCAAGGTTGAAGACGGCAGTAACACCAGGCTGCTCACCTTTTCAGAGAATTAGCAATTGAGTGGCTTGGAACATGGCAACTCAGTACTTCGCTTACCGATGTAAAAAGGTATTCCCGATTGTGATCTTCTTTGCCCCAGCGCTGCAACGGATAACTCTGCTCCGCTCTGCTCCTCGTTGGTGTTTCTTTGGCGCTCATTGTCAGATCTGTATCCTACTGCGTCACACGATACATAACTTGGATTTGATTGTGGCTCACGATCTGGAGATATCAAAAGAGCGGAATCCGCCTGAACCACATTATGTATGCTTGTTAGGCCATCTGATGAGCTCTCCGTTTGCAAATTGGCTCGTGCAGAGGTAGTAATCAAAGCATCCGGCCTATGTTGTCATCACAAGACACAATTAGAACCAAATGGGCAAATTCTAAAAATCAGTGATATGAGTCTTACAATCTATGATGTGTTTGCTGTACGACACACTCTATGCGGTCTTGAGCGCAACGAACGCACGGAATTCCTGTTACGGTAACACTACAGCGGACCTTTCGCCGTTGGCATTCCTGACACGCAACAGCTGATCGGTGTCGTTGCGCTGGCATATTGTAAGGACGCTCTGAACCAGGTTTGTATATGATATACACGTTGAGCTGAACGCACGTACTTGGTGAGTAAAGGTGCTACCACGAAATAACAGTCTTAAAGCGGAGTGTCCGCCGAAAAATCACCTAATTTAGCGCCATTCGGTTGTGGCGTGTGCACAGCCGAGGACGGAAAAGCTTGACGCAACATATCATATCACATGTAAACAGAAAAGATATCTTGCCTGGCGATACAATGACTACTGTTCAAATATACAAAAAAAAACTCAAACGCGTAGAAAGCTTGGCTTCAGGGCCTAGTATCATGTAGAAGCTCGGGTTGCCATGTCGCACTGTTTGGCCTGATAGCGCATGGCTGATTGTTAAAGTACTTGCTGCTTTGACAAACAACTATAAAGCCAAGATAGGGTTGAAGGACTGATAAAGATGTTAGGTGGTCGTGATAAGGACAATTGATTTGTCATATTAAATAAACTACAGCTTATTACTGATCAAAATATCATTGATCTGCTCCTGCAATACTCGATTTGTATGGGAGTTTCGCACGCTTCTCGGACCGCACGTACAAATTGTTGGGCCTGACAAGTTGGAACATGGGATCTATTTCAATCACCTCATTTCCATCTCTTACAAACTTGTAGCGGTAGACCAGTTTGGGTAAGAAGATTTTAATTTCCTGCAACGCGAAGTTGACTCCAATGCACATACGTGGCCCAGTCGCAAATGGAATATATGCTGCCTTGTGACGATTTTTGACTTCTGGGGTGTTCCACCTATCTGGGTCAAATACTGAGGGATTGTTCCACAGCTTGGGGCTATTGTGGATATGATGGAGTGCCGGCACAATTACAGTGTCTTTGGGCAACTTGTAGCCACCTGGTAAGACGAGATCTACTTTCGCAGTTCGGCCTGGTTGGAATGATGGATTGTGTCGGCGCTGGGTCTCTTTGATAAAGTGGTCTAAGTAGACGAGGCTGTCAGTGAACTCGGGAGTCAGCTCCATTTCGTCGCTAAAATTATTGTCGACGAGCTCTTGTAGGAGCTTGTCCTGCACGCCAGGGTAGGTGACAAGACTGTAGATCAGCCAGGAAAGGAGAGAGGAAGTTGTTGTAAATCCAGCACCTGTGGCAACAATGAGAGCCGCCTTGAGATTCGCCTTGGTTATCAGTTGCGCGGATCGCGTAATCTGCACATTCATGTGTTAGTTTCCAACCCAATATGTTGTTACGCCTGATAGAGGAAGGAAGAAAGAAATCAACATACCGACCATGTTGACTGCTTGAACTGCGGCGTCCTGTAGTTGCAAGTCTTTTGTTCCTCCGCTCTGAGCTTGCTGAATTTGTTCTTCAACCAGAGACTCCATACGTGCCTTCTTGACTATCAAAGCCTTAGGGTCACCAAACGGCAAGTTAGCGTACCAGCTGCCATAAGACGTTACCTTCTTGTTCAGTGATAGTGTTTCGGCGATGAGATGGACCACCTCATTTATTGGGGCATCAACACGTGTGAAATGTTTCATATCCACACCAAGCATTAACTTAGCCACCGCTTGCGAGCCAAGTTTGAGCATGTAGATGTAAACATTCCACGATTGACTACTTTTGTTTAGCTCGTCGAAAACCGTGTATGCATCTTCTACTGTTTGTTGCATGGTGGGTGCGTAGTGTCGTACAGCCTTGGGTCCTAAGGCAGGAGGTAGGAACTTGTGCACGATCTTTCATTCGGTTGTGTTTGTGTCGCCTAGAAATACACCTGCCTCTGGTGTCTTGATGCCATAAAATGGATGAGACGCATTGATCTTCTTGGTTAAAAAGTCAGATTCGTCAAACGCAATGGCAGCAATGTCAGGATCGTTCGAGTGGTACACTGTGCTGCCCATATTTGTGGTCCTAAAAATTGGTCCGTACTTTTCAAAAAGACGTTGGTGATTTCCTAGATGGTCTGGGAACACTTCGAAGAAATTTCCAACGTAAGGGAGGCCTTTAGGACCAGGCACGTCACGGACTCCTTGGCCGTCTACACGGATTGCGATGGGTGTATCATCTGGCGACATAATATCGTTGACTTTAGAAAGGACTTTGATGCCACGAACAAACCCGATACCTATCGCAATCAATGAATTAGAAGAGGTTGTATCGCCATGGTGCAAAAAAACCGACTTTGCGCAACAACGATTGCAAAATGAGATACTATCAAAACTTTCAAATCGTCCAATGAGGCATTCTCGTCTGCATCAATTGATCGGACAGAGCCAGGAGACTCTCCAAGTAAGTAAAATGACTGCGACAACATTGCAAAGATCTTTTCTTAGTTCGCATATATGTTGGCAAGAATCAGGGTGAATTGAACCATGGTTTATGTACTCTACTAGTGTGTTCATTTCGTCATGCTTCTCGATGCCTACGGTACAGCTGAGAATAAATATTGCACATACTAAACTTGACTTGCACTCAAATCTCAAGATCACGTTACCCATAATCTGAAAAGTTCTCCGATTGGTATGCTCAATGGCCGATCACCTCAGGGTCTGAACGAGGTACGTCGGCCCTGCTTTTCTTTTCTGTGGGCTATACGCATCTACAAGCGATCATGGTCGTAATGCAACACGGACCGCAAGCTTGTATCAAGTCATGCGTCATGCCTCATATTAACGACATGTGTAGTGATATTTATACGCAGACTAAGGCCTTGTTAGATCACGGATAACAGCGTTAAGTACCATTTTTCTTTTGACATTCCTTTGTCAAGGATCATTCGGAGAATCTCTCGTTACCATATTTGTCGTCAGCACACCGACCATCACTCGTATCAGACCTCATAATGCCAGAATTATCCAATTCCAGTGTGACTGATGTTGCAGCGCACCCAAGCAAAGACGACCTGTGGGTAATTACACAGAGTAAAGGTAGACCATGTACACAATCTGTCAATGAAAGGTGGCTAATACCAATGTACAGTATACAATATCACAGAGTATATAAGGGATCACCCTGGTGGTACAGATGTCCTAGTCGATGTTGCTGGAGGAGATGCAAATGCCGGTCATTCCAAGAATACCGACCAGATTTTGAACACCTACCTTGTCGGCAATGTTCCAAACGCTAGCAGACCAAAGAGTTCGAAGAAGGTCCATTTGGTTCGGCAAGCGCCACCAACAGTCACAGAAATAGTGCCCTACTCTTTCCAGGTTGCCAAGATGGCTGCGGGCTCGCTGGCTTTTGCTGGTAGTGCGTACTGCGCCTTGAAAGTGAGATTGCCGGCTCAAGAAATTCTCTCAAATTTTCCTTTTAGCTACTTGTCTATCTCAGGACTTTCCAGCGGAAATATTGCCTTCACCGAAGGCTTTGTAATGGCCATCATCTTATCTACCGTCGGCGCGATTGCCGTCGGGAGGCAACTAACAGAATTTACAAAAGTCGAGTCTGGGTTCAGTAAATACGCATCTCATCGGCCGCAACAACAAACTCCTAAGCCAACCGACAAACATTCTGAGCAAGGGTTCCTAGAATCTAAGAAATGGAAATCATTGAATATTGCAAAGATAGACAAACTATCCACCAACGTCGTTTGCTATACTTTCAAGCTTCCAAACGCAAAAGACATGATTGGTCTACCTATCGGCCAACATGAGGCTATCAAGGCAATTGTTGACGGCCAAATTGTTATTAGATCATATGCGCCAACATCCAATAACTTTGACATTGGCGTCCTGGAGCTGGTCATCAAGTTGTATCCAGATGGTCAACTTACAGGAAAACACTTGGCAAATCTCAAATTTTGGTGACCAAGTCCTTTTCCATGGCCCCAAAGGAGCGTATACACATAGAGTGGGTCAGTACAAGAAGATTGGCATGGTAGCGGGTGGCACTGGCATCACCCCCATGTATCAGATTATTCGAGCCATCTGCGAGAATGAAGACGACACTACAGAAGTGTCACTTGATTTCGCAAACCGATCAGAAGAAGACATCTTATTGAGGGATCAACTACAGACTTTTGCTAGTAACTACCCAAGAAACTTCAAGCTGTAGTATGTGTTGGATCACCCTCCAGAGAGTTGGGCTTATGGCAGTGGCTATATGACGGTGGAAATGATGAAGAAGAAACTTCCTAGACCGGGAATAGACAGCAAAATCCTGTTGTGCGGCCCCCCGGGTATGGTGAATGCATCCAAAAAAAAGCATCGAGGACTCTAGGGTTTAAGATACCTGGAGCCGTTTCAACCATGTCAGACGAGATATTTTGTTTTCAGACTGGCGAAATGGAAATGATGTCTTGGGCTCTGCTGCGTGGCTGATGATCAACGATAAGAGGCAAGTGATAGTAAATCGGTGTGTAATAACGTAATGGTATTTTACTTTGAGAGATAATCGCACGAATTTTTCTGAGCTCACTTTTTCGTTTACCCGTCAACTTATCTGGTCTTTTTAGATCTATCTTCCAAATCAAACTTCGATGTTGCCTTTTAGTACAGTAGTTGGCCTTGGCCATGGTTCACCTGTTTGATGCCCTTAGCATATAGGTGTTAGTTTTTTGCACACATGGTCGTTACCCTTGCCCTCGATATGTACATGCCAGTGTTACTCGAGCTGAAACCTTGATGCACTGTAATTGACCATTGTGCTAATGTTCTAGCATCGCTATTGTATGAGTACAATCACGCAATGTTGACGTCTGACGAAATAATGCGGAGCTACTACCAACAGGACGTAAAGACAAGTCACATTCCAGGCAGGTATTTGAGAAACATGCATGAAGCCAGAACCTCTGTTCCTGCCGAGGCAAAGAATGTTCCACCTGGAAACAAACTGTAGCTCAGACGTCAGAACATTGTATTGGGACGTGCTTAAAGCGACCCACATGCCGCGGTAGTTGTTATCTCAGCCCTACCACTACCGTAGCCAATCGGAAAGAGTCGATCATTTTAAGCCGCCAGGGATTGCTGTGAGATATTTACCATGAGCGCCGCACAAGTGACAACATGCATGGCGTTCTAGTGCGCCAATTTGATCTGGCCAAAGGCCGGACCATTTAGGCTGCAAGTGACGGGAACGCGTAGGTGGAACCCACCGTAAAACGTCATCTTTTGATGGCCAAAACACGGACTAGTATACTTAGGAGATAACTGAATATATCGGCGCTCAACCATCGGCAAGATCTTATCCTTGTCCGTTGTAGGTAGCGCTTCGGAAGCTGCGGGAGTGCGCAGCATGAGCATTGTCCTGTATGGGATTGAATGATGATGGTACGTATAGAAGAGCAGTATCCGCCTACAACGCTCAGAAATAAAAGATTTTCACAATCTAGATCCAGTACCTACACTTCTCAAATAAGTGCTTATTCTGTTAGCAGCTCAAACCCCACCAAAAAAAAATGTCGTGGCAGCCACCAAAAGATTATGCAACGCGCCCAGTCACTATCCTGGGGGCAGGCGTTTTGGGTCGTCGCATCGGTATGTTGTCGAACAGAAGTCCTTGCAACAAGCGCGCGGACTAACCATGTGTTCGCAGCGTGTACTTGGGCATCTGCTGGCTACAATGTCCATGTCCGAGATCCAAGTGCGGAGCAACGCTCTAATTGCCTAAAGTATGCTCAGGAGAACATGAAGACCTATAGCAATGCAACCTTGTGCTCGATAACAGGCAGAATTGATGTATTTGAAGGGCTAGAAGCTGCAGTATCGAATGCTTGGCTCGTCATTGAAGCTGTTCCTGAGAAGCTTGACCTGAAAATTTGGACGCTAGCGACTCTGGAACAGGTGGCACCCGAAGACTGCATCCTCAGCACCAACTCATCATCGTATAAATCTTCGGAGATGCTTGGTAAAGTTTCAGAGTCGACAAAGGGCCGCTTCCTGAACATGCACTACTATATGCCCCCGGAGAACATGGTCGTCGAACTCATGACGGACGGATTCACAGAAAAAGACGTGTTTGCCTTTGTGGCCGATCGACTGAGAGAAACGGCGGCTCTGCCATTTATTTCGAGAAAGGAGTCTACTGGCTTCATTTTCAATCGGCTCTGGGCGGCTGTGAAGAGAGAGACTCTGATGATTCTTTCCGAGGGCGTCAGTGATGCAGAGGAGATTGACAACCTTTGGGATATATGCTTTGTGCAAGGAAGGATGGTACCCTGCAAGGCAATGGACAACGTCGGCCTTGATACTGTGGCGCTGATTGAAGGCCACTACATAGCCGAACGTGGCCTGCCATCCAAACATACGACAGAATATCTTCAAAAGAACTATCTCGACTACGGTAAGTTGGGGGTCAAGTCGGAAGCGGGAGGGCTGTATCCGCCAAAGATGAAGAACAATCCTTCCATGGATGGAGCTTTAACCAAAGTCGACGTAGATGAGAGAGCTCGACTGGAGCCTACCATTGTTGTTCTCGACATTGGCGCTTCCTCGACAGGTCCTACCAAGGATGCCGGTGAGATTGTACAATTCACTGGCGACGGCAAGACTTGCAAGACGTTGGTGTCCAAACTCTCCTCTCCCGATGGAATAGCGATTGATGACAAGACGAAGCGCATGTTCTGGACTTGCATGGGTACTCCCGGCAAACTCGATGGAACGGTGGCGTCGGCCAAGAGTGACGGATCAGATGTACGTGTTCTTGTACATGCGGGGACGATCAACACACCGAAACAGGTCTGCCTCGAGACGACAGCGGAAAAGGTGTACTTTAGCGACCGCGAGGGATGTGCCGTGTACCGCTGCAACTATGACGGATCACAATTAGAAACCCTGGTTAAGAACGGCGGCAAGAGATTGGAGACGGGTGCAGAGGCGAATGTGCTGGACTGGTGCGTGGGCATAGCCGTCTCTCCCGCGCATGGCAAGTTTTACTGGAGCCAAAAGGGGCCGTCAAAAGGGGGTCGGGGCCGCATTTTCTGCGCTGGTATTACCATACCTCAAGGAAGCACGGCAGAGTCGCGCGGCGACATTGAGTGTATTTTAGACGGGCTTTGTGAGCCGATTGACATTGAAGTCGACGAATCCAACAGCAGGCTGTACTGGACGGACCGCGGAGAGATTCCGTGGGGCAATTCGTTGAATCGAGTTGAGTTGGACGACAAGGGGTTGCCGGTAGAGGGTGTCAAGAGTGGTGGTGGTATGGGTGGAGGGTATGTGATTGCGAGGCGATTCAATGAGGCGATTGGATTGAAACTGGACGTTGCGAATGACAAAGTTTACGTGACGGACTTGGGAGGAAGCATTTACAGCTGTGGGCTGGATGGGCACGGGAAGACGACTATTTATTCCAACGAGCTGCGGGCGTTTACGGGGATTGCGCTTGGATGAGTAGACGGATTGACAATTTCATGTCGTGGTTGATTAGTATTCATGTAGTTGATATCTGTGTCTTGTATAATTTTTGTGTCTTGTATACTTTTTGTGTCGTGGTTGGTTCATGTTCATGTTCATGTTCATGTGCATGTCGAGGCGGGGCGATTCTGCAGGCTTCGATCGATGTGGCTGGTGGGGGCTTAGTCAGCCGCTGGCATTGCGCGCGAGTGGCTTGGCGCGGAATCGTAGGCGTCACCGTCGACGGGCAGAGTCAGACGGCGTTTTGTCTCTTGTCGCTTGTCTCTTGTGTCTTGTTCCTTGCCCCTTGCCTCTTGCCTCTTGTTCCTTGCCTCCTGCCTCCTGCATCCTGCTCCCGGTTGCCTCTTGCCTCGTGCACCGAGCCTCCTGCCTCTCGACCCTCGACTCTTGCCGTCCAGCCGGTAGTATTGGGAAGGCGCCACCTGCTCCCCACCGACACACACATACACATACACACACGCACACGCACACGCACACGCACACGCACACTCACACACACACTCTCGCCCGGTTGCTCCTGCCGGCCCCTGCCCGCTCCTGCCCTCCCGCCATGTCGTCGTCGACGCTCCTCCGCCGCACCGGCACCGGCGCCGGCCAACTGGCGCGATTCACCCAAGCACACTGCACGGCTGCCTCGAGGCCGCGCTTTGCACTCGGCCGGCGCGCGCCCATCCCACAGTGCCTGTACGCGCAGCAGCGCGCGCGCCGGTTCGCCACACAGCCGCCCGACGAGCCCAAGGCGCCCAAGGCCGCAGACGGTGGCGGTGCGGGCCAAGGTGAAGGTCAAGGTCAGGGCAAAAGTGAAAGCACAAGTGAAAGCACAAGTGAAAGCACAAGTGAAAGCAGAAGCAAAAGCACAGGCACAGGCACAGGTGAAAGCGGCGGCACCGCCATGTCCAAGCTGACGGCCGACGAGGAGAAGATGCTCGACCAGCTCTTCGCCTTTGTGTCGCTGGGCGTGCCCAAGTCGCAGCAGGCGGCCATGCGCGCGGCCATGGACGAGATCAAGCAGACGGGCATCCCGCCCGAGCTGCGCGCCGAAATGGACAAGCTGGCCCGCGGCGAGAAGCTCGACCTGGCCACGGCCGCCAAGATCTCGCGCCTGACGAGCAACATGGCCCGCAAGACGGCCGAGCAGGTGCGCTTCAACCACGACGACCAGCCGCAGCAAAAGGCCGGCGCCCACGACCCCGGGCCACAGAGCCGCGAAAAGGGCGAAAAGGGCGAAAAGGGTGGCGCGGGCGGCCCCGGCGGCCCCGCGCCCTTCTCCATGGACGTCAACACGGCCATTGTCTCCACCTTCCTCGCCTGGATCACCTACCGCATGTTTGTGCCCAGCGAGAACACAAAGGAGATCACGTGGCAGGAGTTCCGCACCACCTTCCTCGACAAGGGCCTCGTCGAAAAGGTCGTCATCCTCAACGGCAACAAGGCAAAGGTCCACCTGCACCGCGAGGCCGTCGCCGCCGCCTACCCCGACTCGCCGTCGGTCAACCAAAACTTCTACTACTACTTCACCATTGGCTCCGTCGAGGCCTTTGAGCGCAAGATGGACTCGGCCCAGTACGAGCTGGGCATCCCGAGCTCCGAGCGCATCCCCGTCGCCTACTCGAACGAAATCTCCTGGTTCGGCACCTTTCTCTCCTTTGGCCCCACCATTCTCCTCCTCGGCTCCCTCTTCTACTTCACTAGGCGCGCCGGAGGCGGTGGCGCCGGCGGGGGCTCGAGCGGCATCTTTGGCATGGGCAAGAGCCGCGCCAAAAAGTTCAACCACGAGACGGACGTCAAGGTCAAGTTTGCCGACGTGGCGGGCATGGACGAGGCCAAGCAGGAAATCATGGAGTTTGTGTCTTTCCTCAAGGACCCCGCACGTTTCCAGAAGCTTGGAGCCAAGATCCCCCGCGGTGCCGTTCTCTCCGGGCCGCCAGGCACGGGTAAAACACTGCTGGCCAAGGCTACTGCTGGCGAGTCTGGCGTGCCCTTCTTCAGTGTCAGCGGCTCCGAGTTTGTCGAAATGTTTGTCGGTGTTGGTGCGTCGCGTGTGCGAGACTTGTTCGCCAACGCGCGCAAGAGTACCCCATGCATCATCTTCATCGACGAAATCGACGCCATTGGACGTTCGCGCTCCAAGAATGGCCAGTTTGGCGGTGGCAACGACGAGCGGGAAGCCACGTTGAACCAAATCTTGACGGAAATGGACGGCTTCAACACGACCGAGCAGGTCGTTGTGCTCGCTGGTACCAACCGGCCCGACGTACTCGACAAGGCTCTCATGCGACCTGGTAGATTCGACAGACACATCAACATCGACCGGCCAACCATGGACGGCCGAGCACAGATTTTCGGTGTGCATCTGAAGAAGATCATCACCAAGGAGGATATGGAGTTCTTAAAGGGCCGCCTAGCAGCTTTGACACCAGGCTTCTCCGGCGCGGACATTGCCAATTGTGTCAATGAAGCTGCTCTGATTGGTACGTCTCTGTCACGCTTTTCCCCAAATGCTGACCCATGTATTGTGCTAACAAAAATTGCTTTACAGCCGCCCGCTACTCCGCTGAAACTGTAACCATGGTGCACTTTGAGCAGGCCATTGAGCGTGTCATTGGCGGACTTGAAAAGAAATCCCTTGTCCTCAAGCCCGAAGAGAAGAAGACAGTCGCCTACCACGAAGCCGGCCATGCCATTTGCGGCTGGTACTTCAAGTACGCCGACCCGCTCCTCAAGGTGTCCATTATCCCTCGCGGCCAAGGCGCCCTGGGATACGCACAGTACCTTCCCTCGGGCGACACATATCTCATGAACGTGAACCAACTCATGGACCGCATGGCCATGACACTCGGCGGACGCGTCAGTGAGGAACTACACTTTGAAACCGTAACCTCGGGCGCGAGTGACGACTTCCGTAAAGTCACGCAAATGGCGACTGCCATGGTCAGCAAATGGGGCATGTCCAAGAAGATTGGTTACATTTACTTTGAAGACGACGGCGGACAGCAGCTGCAAAAGCCCTTTTCCGAGGAAACGGCAAAGAACATCGACTCCGAGGTAAAGCGCATCGTCGATGAGGCGTACCAGCAGTGCAAGGACCTGCTTACGGAGAAGAAGCACGAGGTAGGGTTGGTGGCTGAGGAGTTGCTCAAGAAGGAAATGCTGGGGAGAGAAGACATGATTAGGCTCTTGGGTCCACGGCCGTTTGAGGACCCGCAGGACTTTCACAAGTACTTCTCAGGCGAGTTTGGAAAGGCGCCTGGGTTAATGGGGCCGGGCGATGGAGGAGACACCGGGGTCAAGGGGCCACTTGTGCCACCGAGTCCGGCAACGTTCAAGGCGATTGAGGGAGAGACGAGGTGAGAAAATCGAGACGAGTGTAGCATGTTGAATGGCGTTGTTTCTTTCATTCATGGTCACGTTGATGTCGGCGCATGTGGTCATGGCAATCACCACTCTTTTCTTCTTGTTCTTCTTTTTCTTCTATTCCTTCTTCTTCTTCTTGTGTCTACCAGTTTCCAGGTCATTGTATCGTCTAGTGTAGCGATAGCGTAGAGTTTGGTGGTGGTGGTGATGGTATTTCACCGTCTGCAAAAGATGGATCGATTGTAAAATAAATGAAATCTAGGATGCAAGCAACATCTTTACGGGCATCTTTGACCATTGGCTCATCTGCACACGTGAGTAGCCTACGATTCATGAATGGGGGGGGGGGGGGGGGGG
>JAKUHH010000391.1:25818-125813 GCA_022701365.1 Mycocentrospora acerina
GGGGGGGGGGGGGGAAGCCGTGCGTGAGGAGATGACGCTTTGATAGTTTTGTACACCATCAATAAAAAGGTAGCAATGCCAGAGGGAAGCCGTTGATTGTACATTCTATCCGTAGCTCGCAGCTCGCGTCTCAGGAAGATAGAGTTCCCAAGCCGCACATACTCGCTCAATGCCAAATCCACCTGTTTGTACATTTGTCATCTGTTGTCTGTCGCCCTGCCGAACTCGATCCAACCCCATCTCTCTACTCCTCCGAATCCGCAAATTCAGCACGACCAGGCTTGGAGTTCAGGTACTCGTTGCTGGAATTCGCATTAGCTCTCGTTCCCCTTGCACATATTCTTCTCTCCGGCATTGCCCTTCCCAGCCTTGCCCAGTTCCTCTCAGTATGCCCAGACGTAAGAAACAAAGTCAACTTACCGCTCAATAGCCCATTGCATCGTCGCGTATCCCAGGACAAGTGGGGGAATAAAGTACAGGACCTGGTTCTTGCTCCTCCTTGCAACGTTCCAGAAGCCCTTGCTGATGAAGTTTGCCATGGGGCGTTGACGGTTGGGAGACATGGCGTACGAAGCCACGCCCTTGCCGGGGCGACCGCCGCCTTCGTACGGGTTGCCCCAAGAGCCAATGTGCCATCTGTCGGGGGGATTAGCCCATGCTTTTTCCTGAGACGGGAGAATTGGGTGCCGGAAGGACGTAGAGGTGGATGTGCATGGATGGACGCATGGGGCGACTGCGGGCGCATGGTGCGGTGCGGGGGAGGGACGTACGTGGCCTTGTGGCGGGCATTGGGATCGGAGCCGCCGCCTGCCATTGTGAATGTTGGATTGGTAGGTGAGGTGAGGTGCGGTGCGGGTGCGGGTGCGGGTGCGGGTGCGGTGATGGGTCGGAGTGACTGACGATATGCGAGGTTGAGAGGCGATGCGTGCCAAGGACGGGTTTTGTGGCGCTAGGAAAGATGCGGAATTAGGGCATCAGCACATCAGGCGTGCTGTGAGTGGCCGGATTGTGACGGGTAGGCGCGTCATGGCAAACGCCCATGGGAGGGGACGTGGTGTCATGGCCAAAGGCAGTGTTTCAGCTCGAGCCTGAGACTGTGACTGCTTGCTTCTTTGCCTACATGTTTAAACTGCTGCCTGACGCTTAAGCTGATATTAACACCGACACTGACACCAACACTAACACCAACACTGACACGTTCGTTCACGGCTTACTTGCTACCATAACGTATACCTGCACCCATACGCAGCTCGACAAAGCACATTACCACCATGAGCCACTACACTGACCTTGACAGCGTATGCTCCCCTGCCTCCAGCATCCCTCTTCCCACCTACTGACCCCACTGACCCCACCCCCCAGGACGAGCACCGCCTCCCTGAAGGCTTCATCCGCATTGGCTACGACTCGTCCACCCAAACCTACACTTTCCGCGCCCCTGACGGCGCCATATACGAGTCTCTGCCCGGCAATCGATTTGGCTCCCTGTACCCCGTTGGCCAGCGCCCTGTCCTTAGCCCCGAAGAAGCCCTGGAGCGTGAAGAGGGTGTCAAGAAGGCGCATGGCGAGTCGGTGCGCATGATGCTCCCGTTTGCCCTGTTAGTTCTGGTCTTTCTGGGCCTGTTGTTTAGGTTTTTGAATGGTGGGGGAAGCGCCGAGGCGGAGAAGGTCCGAGTGCAGTGTGGAGAAGGGGCAAAGGAGGTCATGGTTGAGAAGGGAGACACATGTTGGGCGGTTGCCGAGGCGAGGGGCGTGAGTGTCGAGCAGTTGTTAGGATTGAACGGTAATAAGGCGGTCGATTGTGAGAAGTTGAAGATTGGACAGGGGATTTGTGTGCCCGCATAGAGTGAAGCCGCGATGGTGTTGCGTGATCGCGTTGGGCGTCTTTTTCTCTCATTTCGTCATCATCCTTGCGTTCCTGTACCATGGTCTATTCTTTTCCTTGCATCGTCTTGTCCAATCACTCTTTCCCATCGAAACGTAACATTGGAGTCCCGTCCCAATTCATTCATCACAAGAAAGACTTTGGCAAACACCTAGTTTCTCAATCTAGCCAACTTGATCGCTTCAAATTCAACTCCCGATTCTTCCAGCATAACTAGTCCTGCTATCGTCAGCCTCTATTCACCTAATGTTTCAATAGACGTGAGCTCTTTTTCTTTTAGTCGAAGCTTCGACGATAATGAGATATGTCTTGGAGCGGTCAGATGTACCTTTAATCAAGCTTTGGCATGTACATGAGAGCGGAGTTGTTCAGTCGCCTTGAAACACACTACGTTTAGATCCCAAAATACTTGCTCCAATTTCTCTCCTCCCATCTCGCAGTACTTATGTGCTACCCGTACAGTCTTGCGCCCATATACACCCCTGATCAAAAGATGATTCATCTCATTGTTCTAGGTGAGAGTTCCTGGAAGGTTTCGATTTGATGTCCACGGTCTGTGCATTGTCCACATTGATTTAGTCAACGTGGGTCACTGAACGTTGCTTATAAGCTCTTTCTCAAAATGAAAAATTTAGAGTCAATCAGGCATTCTTGAAGTAAATGTTGCAATAAGCCTGGTTCGGCAATAGTCAACAGGCGTTGCTGCTGATAGAATTCGAGCTTGATAGGCGTATCAGAGACGCTTGACCATTTCAAAACTAAAGCAAAGATTCTGCGTGAGTTGTGAGCAATGCAAACATCTATGAGCATACGTCTGTAGTAGTAGCTTGTTTGCGTTGACTGCGTCCAAATAGATGGCTTGCAATTGAAAATCGTCTCGGCGCATCCGACGTGATCGTGGTAAGCCGCTGCACACATGGCGCTGCTCAATGTCCTATTTGGAGGATCAACGGTACTGCAGTTTCCTGTCAATAGCTCTTTTAACATCATGTTTTTTCCTGCAGCTGCAGCCGCAGTCACTGAATTCCGTAAAGGCAGGAGCTGGTTCTTGTTTAGAACTGCTTCTGGGGAAAGTTTGCCCAAAGCTACAAAGCTTCCTGCCGCTGCTGCCACTGCTGGTAGAGATCGCTGATAATCACATGAAGGTAGTTCGTAATCATCGATGAGGTAATTGTGAAGCAGACCGACTGCAGCCAGCGCATTGCAGATATCCACGGTACATTGCTCTTTTGTGATTCCCGAAGCACCGTCATCAAGATGCAGCACTTCATTCACAACTGAGGCGGTCCATTTGAGGAGAGTACCTTGAAGGCCATGTGGAGCGTTGAGCCTGGCAGACAGTACCTCAGCGCCATATCTGCTTAAGAATTTGACAATACGGCTTCGATACTCCCAGGTGCACCACACTGGACCCTGAAACGATTGACGAGGTTGGAACGCAATGACGTCATGGAATATCTCTCCAGCGAAGCGCTCTGTAAGGCGAGTCGTCAGCACTGATGGAGGTCCAATACATCGAACCTCCGATGTCAAGACATACTGCAGGTACGTCGATATTGGAACGCATCGCAGACACCCACATCCAATACGAGCTGGTGGACAATCTGGGAGAAGAGCTCGGCAGGCAGATCGAATAACTTCATGGCTGAGTGAGCAGATGATTACAGTGAAATGATGCGAAGTATGTGCAAAACTGTCGACTTGCGTTATCGAATGGTTTATGAAGTGTGCGTGAGTGAAGTGAACTAATGTGGCTGCGTTGTCCAGCCTTGGCAGTCGCGTGGGAGCCTATTGCCCTATCAATCGCTCACGTCATATTACTATGCACAAGGCAACCTGCGATACAGAATCACGATAGTATGTATGGCTAACTATTTCTCTGAACCCAGAAGGCGAAGTAAGATGTATAGTCAGTCACATTCTTCGTTATCTCCCACATGATAATACCTCTCATAGCAAGCAACTCGGAACACTCCTCAACCCATGTCGTAGTCCTATAAGATACTCAAATAGGTCCATTGTAGTGTCTTCAAGAGGAAAAATTTGACGCCTGATACATGTCAGGTTACCACCATGTATTCAATGCCCTCTTAGTATTGTGTCGGTAGTACGTTTCGCCTTCTTGTTGCTCATGCTTCATTCTAACAAGAGGATCGACAATCGGCTATCATCCGTCATCTTTTGCCACTTGAAGTGGCGAAATTTAGTCGGCCTATGATTAGAAGCTTACCCTGGTCTCCATTGCCAGATTTACAGCATGCTGAAGAGGCATAACTCCCATATTCGGGTTGTTAATGCCGTCGATATCTCCAACGCCTCTCATATCAGGGAGAGGACTTACATTCTTCAATTTCGGCTAAAATTTTATGATCATATCAGATTGAGAACACTATATAGAGCCAGAAGAATCCTGTTTCAAAATATTCTGGTGACTGAAGTTGGTAGGAATGAATTCTACTGATATTGGTGGTAGACTCTTGGCTCCTAATGCATGACATTCTTCTTCAACATCGATAATGTAGTTGAAGTATAATGAATTGCTTGTGAAGCAGACTTCGACTGTCTTTTAAGGAGAGAAACAAATGCCGGAGAAAAGCAAATAAGTTCGCCCCGAGAAAGTCATCAATTGAATGTTGGCCTTTGAGGAGGGAACAATTTTCCAAATATCAACACTATGACATGACCAAGGGAGGTGGGTGAAGAAAGAAGAAATGTAATGCCTGACGATGTTGCAAGCTATTTTCTGACACAAACTCTACCATACATGCGCAGTGAAAGCTGGAGGTTGTGCAGCCTGGATGATCGAATCCTTAGAGGCTGTTACTTTTTGGTTCGGATAACGCGGCAACCTTAAGCTGGAATCTTGGTTCTGTGAGGCAACCCTCGCTTCGCTGTACGGTATTGTTTCATCATGTCCAGAACGCGATGCAATCATCAAGCCGCATGTGGATATTTTATAAAACACGTTCTTGATGGTGAGGTGTCCAAAGTATCGTGTATTCAAGTGTTTGTAGACTTCTGGTCACCATTTCAACAAAAAGAAACCATCGGAGATCGTCGCTGAACTTGATGCGCCGATGGCTGCAACCAACTCGCAATGGTGCGACCACTTGCCTGTAGTCGATGGAAAGATCTACCCTCTACGGCTCTTTCCTTCTGCAAAGCTCCAGTCAGTAATTGTCTCAGTCTAGCTAAAGTCAAGGTTAAGAGTGATTGAGGACGTTGTGAGAGCTCCACAGGCTCTCCGCGATCCGTTCATCCAGTTCCACCCGGCCTTGGTATCCCCGCTGGCTGTAGATGCGTTGGACCGTGGTCCAGTAGTGTGGGTCAGCGTGCCTCCCCAGACTTGCCTCAATTCGGTTGAGAAACGATGCCACGCAGACAGTCACAATCATCTTCGGTAATTCTCCCATACGTGTCAAGCTGCGTGCAATCCTGCTTCCACGGCTTTCCGCCTTTGTCTTCACGCACCCGAGTCAGCATCTAGACTAAACTAGATACCCGCTGTGGCGCGTGACGACAGCGCGCTACGTCATTGGCTCAGCACAGCCGCGCACGCGATCAAGCTTACCAAGTCTGTGCCAACACTAGATAAGGCGCGTGTTCCGCCTCACTCCCAAGCCCAACTCACTCTTCGTACATTCTCTGTACGCTTTACTCTTCAGTTCTTAATCACAACAACAACCGATGGGAGAGCCAGAAAAACCCTCATTACCAAGCAGTGTCACATCCAAGGCAGCCATTGCACTTGGGTTGACACGCAAAGAGCATGCTCAGCCCATCCTTCCAACGAGTAACCCCCACGCCCGTCACGGCCAAAGTGGGCCAGAAGCATTGCGTGGAACTTCCAACAGCAGTACGCTCAACGAGGAGCCCATTGTCGACCACGGCTCTCACAAGACTCGCAACAACCATGCACACAGCAACAATGTCGCAAACAATACCCCGTCGTCTATCTCGGCTGCAGTCAATACCACAGCCGACGGAGAGGCGTCTTCCACCCTAGAATCTGCCAAGCTGCCGTTGTGGTCATCCACGCGCTTCAAAAACGGTTCTCTACGTTTTCTCGCCCATACCAAGAATGCGTTGACATGGAGCTGGATCAATGTCTTGCTAGTGTTCGTACCCATTGGTATTGCCGTCAAAATTGTTGGTCTGAAGGCCGAGATCGTCTTCTCAATGAATGCAATCGCTATCATTCCCCTAGCAGGACTACTTGCGCACGCGACCGAAGTTTGTGCTGCACGTGTCGGCGATACCTGGGGAGCACTGCTTAACGTGTCGTTCGGAAACGCCGTTGAGCTCATCCTCTTCATCATCCTGCTCCAATCAAATCAGCTTGCAGTGGTCCAGGCATCTTTGGTTGGATCAATCCTTGCGAATCTGCTTCTCATTCTGGGCATGGCTTTCCTACTTGGAGGCCTGAAGTACCAAGAACAGGTCGGTTTGATTCAGTAATCTCTCACAATGTTCCATGCTAACCCCATCGCAGGTCTACAATAGCTACGTCACGCAGATGAACGGTGTTATGCTTGCCCTCGCAGTCATGAGTTTGCTTATTCCAACTGCATTCCACGCTGCTTTTCAGGACAATGAAATCGCTGACCACGAAACATTATCTGTCAGCCGCGGCACAAGCATTATCTTGCTTATCATCTACGGGTTGTATTTACTTTTCCAGCTCAAGAGTCATAGGCATCTCTACGCCAGTACCCCCCAGCATATTGTCGATGAAGAGTCACATCCTGGTGTACTGGCAGATGTCTTCGATTCTTCTAGTTCTTCGTCGTCTAGCTCGAGTAGTGATGACAGCGACAGTTCTTCCAACTCTTCCCAGGGAACGATGAGAAGGAAGGCTAAACGTATGGTCAACAGATTGCGGCGCAAATCTAGCACGAGCTCCAGAGACTTGCCGTCGGCCACATCTATCAGGAGCCCTGTTTCTATAGAAAATATCGGGAATCATACCACGGCAAGAAATACTAGCCTTGATGTCACTCCTGAAGCTGGTCACCCGCCTCGTCAGCTATTTACTGACCCTGTCATGAGTGGAGACGAGGCAGATGATGACCAGTACGCCCCTATTGTTCGAGATTTTGAAACAGCATCTCACACCTCTCTTCCCAACACCAAAAAGGAGAAACACAGACACAGAAGTAGGAAGCACCGCAAGCGAAATCTTGACTTTCTCGATAATGAAAAGCATACGGAAGAACAAACCAAGGTCACTTTTGCCGAGGAGACTCAGTTGCCAGTACCAAATCCAGCGGTCACGCGCCGTCCGTTCCGACCGGCTCTTCCATCTTTACTCTCCAACAATGTATTCATCAACCCCCTGGGAACCTCTACAGCAGGGAACGTCCCCGCGCCCCTACATCGAAGTAAATCCCTACCAGAGCGGATTGGTCGAGATCAATCTCAGCTAGGCGCTATGCAACATACCAAGGTCCTTCCAGGTGTACCTGCCGCTGTCGTTGTAGAAGACGAAGAAGAGCATTTTCCTGCCATGTCTGTCAAAGCAGCCATCTTCATGTTGCTCTTCAGCACTGGCCTGGTTGCTGTCTGTGCTGACTTCATGAGCGACGCAATCGATCCTATGGTTGAGAGCTCTGGTATCAGCCCTGCATTTATCGGTCTCATCATCATCCCAATCGTAGGCAACGCAGCCGAACATGTCACTGCTGTTGTAGTTGCTATGAAGAACAAGATGGACTTGGCCATCGGCATTGCCGTGGGATCCTCAATCCAGATTGCCCTTTTCATCACGCCTCTGATTGTGATTCTTGGATGGTGCATGGGTAAATCGATGACACTATACTTTAACATTTTCGAGACGGTTTGTCTGTTTGTCGCAGTTCTTATCGTCAACTTCTTGATTCTGGACGGTAGGAGTAACTACCTCGAGGGAAGTTTGCTCATCGGTTCGTACGCCATAATTGCACTTTCGAGCTACTTCTACCCCCATGGATGTGCGGCCAGCGCCATTGGTGGTAACGAAGGAGTTTGTAAAAATGGAGTTGAGCAGGTGGTTAGGAGGATGGTGGGATTATAGGTTGAATGACTTTAGTGAAATAGCCACTCGTTTGACATGAGATAAGACGTACTTTGCTGATAGATTTTTACCTTCAATTCAGTCTCTACCGTATAGCGCAAATGTTGAAATCAAGTCCAATACATGTTGATTCAAACGACTGAGTTAGCCCATATGCTTTTTTCATCACAAGATTACGTCGGGTAGATATTGACTCCTTTGCTATGGGCTGTGCATGATATTCTGGTGGAAGTGAGCGCTTCGAGGAATACTCCCAATTTTCCTCACTTTGCAACAAGCTTACATTTTCCGACTGGGAACGCCTAGGAGTCGACCTCTTTCACTAGGCTACAATACCATCGTCCAAGGTCCTGCGTGACAAGGATTTACATACTTTCTGATACCGCAATTCCCTACGCCCGTCACCGTCTCCGAAGGTGCCATCGACAATACAGTCTCGGACTCGAGGCTGCACAAGTACTAGGGATGAAACTGGGCTTCATATTGGTCGAGCACCATATGGGCCACTGTTGGTTTAGAAAGAAGAATGTATAAAAGTAGTAAAATCGCTATGCTGTGTGATGCTTTGCTACCCTTGCATACACATAAGACGAAGGGTATCTATCAAATGAAACAAAACCAAGCCAAACAAGCCCATACAAACTCCCAATCCGAAAATGCCAACAAGTATTCGAACTACCGACTCACCTGATCTTGTCCACTCTCTTTTTCGCAATCCTAATCTTCCCGTCTACCCTGGTGACATCCTCCTCTAGAAGTCCCAACATGGCATTCTGCTCCACGATCTCCTCATTAATCGCTACGCCCATCTCCCTCATCCTCCTCACCACCTTTGTCAAGTCAACAAGGTCCTCGTCTTGCTCCTGGATTATGTCTTTTTGTAGTTGCAACACCCCTTCGTTATCAAGCTCCCTCGTCCTGTCATTCTCGTGCTGCGGAGCGCCAAGAACGCGTCGCGAGGGGGCTTTATTAGCATGCTTGAATAATCCAGCTTTCTGCTGGTCGGTGACTGCGGCAGAGGCGGTCGATGTAGATGACGAGGCATACGCGGCTTTGACGGCCATGGTATTCAGTACGCTGTCCAGACCATCACGCTCCTTTCGCAGCGTGGAAATCATGTCCCGTCTGCGGCGGATCTCGCCATCGCCCAGCTTCTCGCCCTGCCAGTCGGAGCGACCGGTTGTGGACGCGCTGAGGGCGTCTTCGAGGGTGGCGATGAGGGTTCCTGCGCGGAGCAGGCTTTTCTTTGCGTTGGCGGCGGCCTCATGTTGGGAGGTGGCGACGGTGGCCTGCTCGCGGGCGGTGAGCCAACGGCGGGCGTCTTGGAGAGAGGTCTTGAGCTGGGCGTGCTTGTCGAGCCACTCTGCGCCGTCACGGATGCGGTCTTTGGATTGCGAGGTGGGGTAGCTTCCTGCCCGGTCTTTCTTCTCGTCGTCAAGTTGCAGGAAGTCGCGGTATGTCTTGTTGTCGCGCCATTTGCCATCGTCGCTGCCCTCGATTGCACGCAGGTACTCCTCCAAGCCTTGTCGTCGCTTCTCAATCTGCTCAGGTGATCCGAGCGTGTTTCCCAGACCAAGGAACCCGCCAAGCCATGACTTTGGCGGAAGGGATGCGGGCGGCGCGCCAACTTCTGAGCGCAGCGTCGAGTCGAGGGCGGTGAAATCCGAGTAGCGTTTGGAGACGGTATTCGCTGTCCGTGGGAACGGGTGGTCGACGCGGATCATGTAGGCCGTGTAATGCTTTCCATTTTCAGGTGTTTGCGTGGCCGCGCTGGGAATGGAGATTTTGAGGGGTGCCATGATGTCTGCTTGTGTTGTGCAACGGGTGGTGTGGTGTGCTGTTGCTGGCGCTGGAGCCTGCCGTGGTCGCGTGTTGCGTTCCTTGTCTTCACGTGCGCAAACTCGAGATCTTGGTAGCGCGCAGGAGTTTAACAGAGAGACTAATATATCAACATCAGAGAACCAAACAGGCGCGAGAGCTTGGTTCAGGTGTTCGGCCGGGGTTCGCTGCAAGGTTGACGTCGTCGTTGCATCAAAAACGCGCTAGCACCACGTGCGCGTCAAGGCTCGTTCAGACTTTAACTCAACACCGTAAAGTGTATCGTGGCATTCTCTACAGCAGCTGTTTTACAGAGAAAGATATCGATGAGTCTTCAAACTCAGCTTGAACGTCTTGCCAGGTTGTTGACTGAGATGAAGATTCTCGTAAGGTTTTGTGCTTTTGAGCACAAATTTCCGTCAGCTCATGCTGCTTCTCTGACGGATTCCCTAATCCTTCTTCTTATTCTGCGTGTCTATACAAGCACCATGATATTGATTTACGTTGCCTATTCGGAAACGTAATTTTTTAAGAGCTTCTTCGCCCGCTAACTAAGCGGTGTTTATTAGTCGACGCAAATTTGAATCACCATTGCCTACTACCAATTTTTGTTCGTCTTTTCATTCAATTGAAAAACTATCATATTTACCATCCTTTCCATGTCTTAACAAAATGTTCGTCTAATGGGCAAGACTATGTGGTCGCACAAGGAATATAGTGATGAACATGGGTCTGCAGGTGATCCCTTCGTCGCTCAGCAGATCAATCAACCATTCTAAGCTACAATTTTCTCAAATTTCTGTAGCCTGCTCTTGCCGTCATCTTCTTCATCCTTGTTCTCTGCAGAAGCACCGTCGTCGCAATTCTACTCAGTCTCGGTCCCGGAACTTGATACCCTCCAATTTTCCCGCTAACATCTACCAAGAACCCCTCATCCTCTACCCGTCATTGACATGTGTGAGCTATAGTGTAATATGTTTAGCAATTTTTTTGTGTGGACCCGGATTAGTGTATGCCTAGATGTGTGTTTCAGCGCGAAACGTGGGCACAGTTCTTTGCTGAATATTAACAAGGTATATGGCGAATAATGTAAATACAGGAAAGATTTTTTTGGAAGAATTTACATCTTTCTTAAAACTTCAGGCTAAAAATTACATGGATCAAATGAGTTCAGTTTTCCTTGAGCATGCGCCCAAGATATACCGTATTGTATCAAGTCAAGCAGAAACAAGTCAGATGAGGTTGATAATATTTGCATAGTTTTACACGGGACTTGGATTTGTGGTAGATTTAGGTAAGTACCTCACTCCCTAAAGCCTGTACCATGACATCATCCTTCTTCAATTGTTGGCAAAGAATCTGTTCGATAATTCTAAGTGGAAACTCTGGCTTAATGGAAGTAGTGATATCTCAGAAAGTTGTTGTGAGATGGAGGAGAGATTGAAAAATTTAATAGTGTCGAGCTGACAGAATATTGTTGGCGAAACTTAAAATTCACACCAAGATATGGATTGGAAGGCCGTGAAAAAGGACAGGCTCCGGATAAATACAGCCAGTGGTGCGAAGATTAATCATGGTATTGTAACCTGACTTAAAACAGTCAAATCTTACCATCCAATAATATCCTCAATATCACAGCAGTCATGGAAGTATATGATCATGATATACAGTATTCCTCCAATGCGAGGTGCTGCAATTCTAAATCTTTCTTGAATTTCATCATCATGTTTTACCCAGCAGTAGTGAAAATCATTGCTGTAGGCAGTAGGCAGGGTTGTCATCAATCAAGTAAATCAAGCGAGTATCTCTGGCTTGACATTGCGTAGTAAAACCTAGCGATTTTAGTAGAATAGAATAACTAACTTATTAATAGGCAAGACCTAGTTGTTAAAACGACTTTTTTTTATATAATTTCACCTGATTATTTTCGCAAAGTTGGCTTTAAAATAAGTGTTAATCTCCCACGTCCAGTTAAAGTTTAATGCCTACCAAAGAGTTTAATGCTGATCTAGATGTTGTAGCAACTAACCACGTGCACAATCAACGTTGCTTACCTCGCTCACAGCAGCTAGTTGGCAAAGTCTAGTGCTAGCACTATATATTATATACTACACATAGAATACTTGCTTTAGTATTCTTGTGCTTACCTTTTCGTATGATTGGGATTATTGCGTAGTATCAATAGCAAGGGCAGGGCGCCTGACTATTGCAGGAGTGTAACACTGACTTAGGAATTTCATAATGCTTTCTGCATAGTTTAACACTTCCCTAGGAGGTTAATGCCTATTGAGGGGTTTAACGCTTATTGTAAGGAATACACACTTAAAAAGTCTGCTTTATGTCCCTCTAAGGTACCAGGTATGCTTAAGGGCTGTAATTAGATACTATAGAGATTCTAGAAGGGGTTAAGGCTACTTAAAAGGTGCTAATCTACACTAAGAATCGTATAAATACCTCTATAGAATTTTATCTTGAGAAGTATTAATTTATCTGTTTACATACTTATAAACTTAACCAATATCTTCCTTGCCTAACTATTTATTATAAGGAAGATACTGATAATAAAATCATGCCATGTAAAGTTCTTATTTATACAATAATTATAGTTTCTATTAGAGGATAAAATATCAAGAGAGATGCGTCAAATAATTAGTAAACAAGAATCTTTACTTGTTTAAATAGTTCTACTTTCAGCTAAGCTTAAAAGACATAGATAATAGACAACAACAAAGAAGCAGAAATTCTTAACCTAAAAGTAAGAGTAGAAGAATCACTACGACTGAAAATAACAAGAATACTACTGTCAGGATACGGCTCTATCCCACTGTGCCATGCAAGCTGAAAAGGTATTTTAATCTATCATCTATCATCTGATAGATCACGAGACAGAGTAGTACACATCCTTAGATCGAACCACTTCCTGACACAAGGTAAGCAACATTAAACACCTAGCTAAGTGTTTAAATATTAGGTAAGCGTTAAACTTCAAGGTAAGCAACGTTAATTTCCACGCTAAGATATAAGGTTTTGAGTAAGTGACATGATTCCTTATGGTAAGCATTTAACTCCAAGGTAAGCATTAAAATCTTAGTTATGTAATCGTTAAACTCCTCCAGTGCCTGCCCAGGCGCCAACGAAGTTTGCTATTAATTGAGTAAATTTAATTAATTATGTATGCACACAGTTTTTCAAATGCTTGTAAAATTAAGCCTTCAAAATAAACCCACTTAACTCGCATTTCATTAATCAAGTAAATCAAGCCAGCTTGCTTGTTGACCACGATGGTGGTAGGTGAGTTTCGATGGTGCATGTCGACTAAATACAAGAATTTGATTTAGAGTTCAACAAGGGATTGGTATTATCAATAACGAGGATTATGAGGTTAAAGAAACAATACTAATATAGAACAAGCAAGTTGGCCGTTGGCCAAGCGATTATTCCAGATGAAACATGCGACAGATCCTGAGACCTGGCGCGGAGCACTTGGCAAATATCGGCGCAACGGTCATTTGAATCTTCTATGAGAACGCGATGTGAGCTTCATATTCGGATCAATATGTTAGGATGTAAGTAGATGAAACTATTAGCTATGATATCGAGGCCTGGAAGAGATGCAGTTATCACACAAACTCTAGTGAGGAAAGAAATGCAAGAAACACAATATGCCGTGTCCGCCCTAGAATGACTAGATAGAATTCAAGGGTCGAATTACATCAACTAGTTGGAAACGCGCAATCATTCCTCCACCACATGGGCAGATGCATTGTAGTCAATATCCTTGTCAGCCAAGCCATACCTCGCATATCGAGTTAGTCAAAACTTGATGAAACAGGCTCTCGGAGATTTTCTCGCTCGTCCTCAATCCGGAGAAATGCACTTACAGGGCATATACGGTTTCGGTGGCGTTATGTTCGATATAGGGCGAGGAATTTAGGGAGAACGTGATAAGTCATCAACAGCAGCGCTCACCCTTCCTTGCAAAATCGACCAAAGGGAGAAGGTCGGTCCACTTCAGATTTCGCGTGTTACTGTTTTGGGTGTAACACTTGCTTGAGTCGCTTGCCTTCTCGGTCTTCCTGGTTAATGACACATGCTGGCTATTGTTTGTCATGGTCTGGGCCTGGCATCGGTCAAGCCATTGAGAGACAAGCATTTTCTGTTCGACGGGAAATGAAACCATCGAGACAGCAAAGAAATGTCGTGTTCATATAAGGATCTCTACGACCCCCACAGGAACCGCAGGACTTTCAGTTATTCACCTTCTTTTTTTTCAACCAAACACCAACTCCATTCATTCATTCATCATTATGCAGCTCACCATCTTTCAAACAGTATTCTTGCTCTTGCCCTCTGTTTTGGGGGCAACGATATATGTAGCTCCCACAGGCTCAGATACTGCCGCAGGAACACTAGCCGCACCTATAAAGTCGATTCAGTCCGCAGTCGACAAGGCCAAAGCAGGCGATATAATCTATCTTCGTGGTGGCACTTATGCCCTCACGACCAACATCCAGATCAAAAAGTCTGGAACATCAGCAGCGCCCATCACTCTTTCAGCATACCAATCCGAGGTTCCGATCCTCAATGGTGAAGCACTGACAGGGACCCCCGCCCCTGTTGGAGGAAGTGTCGCGGCTGCCGATCGAGGTGTTCTGCATATTGAGAAAGCAAACTTTTGGAAGTTCGTGGGCCTTGAGCTCATCAATGGGCCATATGGCGTATATGCAGAGAGCTCAAATAATAACATATTCGAGAGATTGGTAACACGCGAAAACTACGAGACGGGATTTCAGCTTCAGGGCGCTAGCGCGAATAACCAAATTCTGTACTTGGATTCATGGGGTAATCGGGACCCGAGGAAGAACGGCGAAAGTGCTGATGGAATTGCTATCAAGGAGGGAAGCGGAACGGGCAATATCCTGAAAGGAGCCAGGCTTTGGAACAACGTCGATGATGGCCTTGACTTGTGGTACGAATGCTCGTTATTCAGTGTTGCTCGAAGGATTTCATACTGACTTGTCACTAGGGAGTTCAAATCCAAAATCACTATTGTGGACACCATTTCCTGGGGCAACGGTTTTAATCGCTGGAATTTTCCCAACTTCGCCGGCGACGGTAATGGCTTCAAGCTTGGTGGCGGTGCCGTAGACAAGAAGGGACCTGCGGATCACAATATCACAAACTGTATCGCTTTTGAGAACGCAGCGAAAGGCTTCACCGATAATTCGCAGCCCGGCAACTTCGTCTTGCTGCGCAACACTGCTTTCAATAATCCGGACGTTGGGTATAATTCCAAGACTGCAATTGCGACATTCCGAGACAACATTGCTGCAAGCAATAAGAAAAGCACAACCAACTCTGTTCAAGCTACTCTGAGTTCAGCGCAGAAGTTAAGCGGAAACTCGTGGAGCGGAAAAACGGCTTGGACAAACAGCGCGTTCAAGAGTGTAGACGTTAAACTTGTGCAAGGAAAAAGACAGGCTAACGGCAAGATCGCACCTAGCGACTTCTTGCTTCCTACGAGTGGAGCGGCAATTGGTGCAACAACGCACTGGTCCTAGGTGTTTTGGCGCCAATAGAGGCTGGAGATAGCATACGTTCGGGTGTAAATAAACTATATTTAGAGCTCAACCTTTTAATGTATTAAGTCATGCTTTCCTAAGTTTGACCCTGTGAAATGTTTCTGAACAGCCACAAAGTGTTGTCTTTCTTTTGTCAAATGGCACATCAGGTTTCTATTCTTGCCATAACATGTCAGTGGCGTCCGTCTAGCATTTTCGGCGCTCGGCTATCTTCACTGAGACATTCATATCGCCAATGAGCTTGCCATTTAGCTCTTCAATAGCGCGTTCTGCTTCATTAGAAGCGACGCTTACGAAAGCAAACCCTTTCTTGGACACAATCTTCGAGACATAGTACCCTTCAAACAAAGCACGAATAATGGAATCCCCTACTCCGTACGGAAGGTGGTTGACTTTGAGATTAGTCGTTGGGAATTCGGAAGCGAAGCTAGAACTCAAACTTGATACTGTGGCAGTGGAGAGGGCCGAACTTGTAACTACACTCGATGCCGTGAAGTTAGAAACGGTGGACTTCGTGCCTAGACTTGAAACCGTCATTGTGGAAAGGGCGGGTGAACTCGGTGCAATACTCGTCGAATGTATACCCTTCTTCTTGCTCCTATCAGACAAACTGACACGAATTGTTCTGCCCTGAAGTTTAAATCCACTTCCATATTTAGCCAAGAGAGCGCTTGCATCAATCTCTTTTGCAAAAATAAAGCAAAACGTCTTTCCACCTGGAGGAATATTGATGTCATGTACATTATGTCCCTTGAGGATGTTTTTGATGTCAGTCGGTGTAGAACCTGGTCTTATGCCAGTCATGAATAGTTGAAGAACCTTCCCATTTGTAACATGAGGATCCACAAGCAGATCCTGCATTTCTGAGTCTGGCACACAATGCAAGTTCAAGGTGGCATTTTTCCAATATGTCCCGGAGAACTCGCGGACAACTTTGAGTGCCATACTCGGTTTGGCTAGCTGAACTAATCCTATTCCTGGATTGGGAGATTTCAAATGAAGAATCTCGTTAGGCTCGTAGCTTCCATGATATGGGTCATCCTCATCAGGGTCATAGCAGTCGAAAGCCTCGATTGTAGCCTCAAACAGTGATCTCAAACTACGGAACGTCTGATTCGAAGGCAAATTTGTGATTTTAACAGTACGCGACTCAATCTGGTCGTCCCGGTCACGGAGGAATTTGGATAAAGTATTGGTCGCAGACGCGGGAACCGCGAACAAGGAAAAAAGCGATGTATGGACTCTTTGACTTGTTAGGCCAAATGCATATCCATCGTATTTAATCGCGGCACTTCCTGCACTTTCCTCCGTTTCGAAGACGATCCATGCACAGGCACCGCGGCCTCCAGGATTGGTGTAGATCTCTTTGATGCTAGCCTTTTCATCGTCGTTGAACATAGTCTGCACAAAGGGGGATTCTGAACCAACTGGAAGATTTTCGAAGCATACGACGGTAGTCATTCTGCTGGATCTGTTGGTTGATGGATGATTGAATGGCTATATATCGTTCCCTTCTTCGGACGTAGGGATGTTAATAGGACGCTTGAGAAACGCAAAAACCTGAAGCTGTTTGCAGCCCAATGTTAAAAATACACAGAAGTGAAGCACTGCGAGAGATGTGGAATAAAATTGCTTCGACTGTGCGTGTGCCGACAACCTTACAAACTCTCACGAGAGATCAGACACAATTTGCTGCTTAACTTATCTGGTAATGCTTGTACCTTTTGTGGGATGCGTGTTCTTCGGCAGTTAAGACGAGAGTTTGCAATTCAATTGAGCGCTTGAGTGTTAGTGATGAACAGGATTCTGACAACAGAGTTTTGCCATACCTAGCTTCTTGCGTCACGCTGAAATGTGCAACTGATGAGGGGTGGCTAGCGAGAAAGGCATCGCTCCGATTGGCTGGACGAAAAGCGATACTACCACATCGCCCTGCTGATGAACAAATCATGTCCTAAAACGACATTCATATAGCATAGCGTTGAATTGCTAAGCATTCATATCAATTTTCTACTGAATGTAGTTAGTGGAGCAATCCGATAAAGTTGATGCTTTGTGTCGGATTCTTGTTTCAAAAAAAAACTAATGCAACCACTCACTCATTGATAATCAGGTTATTTGTTTAAGCTTCCTAAAAATCTCCATTCTACACACGGGGCAATTGTAACGAATCAGAAAGTAGTCGTTGTTAAATTTCGGTCTAATTTGAACATATCTCTCTCACATTACTTACAGTAGCACGCACTGATCTGTTCTTGATAGACGAGGAACACGTTTCGACCAAATTTTGATTACTCCGATGTTTGCGATTAATGAGGTCCAACACAAACGAGAATTAAAATAAAAAATAACAAATAAAGATCAATCTACAAAGGTTACCTCTAATTGGCGCGCTGTCTCTTAGTGCTACATTACAGAATGGCTACATGCTTATTGTAGCCGAGGTAAAGAGACCTTTGTGCACAGCAGAGGGGAGGCTGTAGTTGAATAGTATCTTGAGGAAGGAGGGTCTTTTGCATTATGAAATGGAGAGGGCTAGAACGCTGTAGAGTGTGTAGGCACTATGTGATCACGTGGTGATACAGATGCTATCCTACAGTGTGATTAACTATTCGTCTTGAAATTAGAGAGAAATTAAAGATTAGACTTCAAGAGGTGCAGATTAAAAGTAAATTTTGGACCAAATTGTGAGATTCAATACCTAAATATCTGCACTACTCGAAAAGGCAAAAAATAGATTTTGGACTTTAATTCAGCACTAGAGAATTTACGAGCAGCGACCTAGCTACTGACTTTACAAAGGATCTCGTTCTTTCTGACTTGTATGGTCTGCGCTAAATTTGGTGAGGGTACAACTCAACAAACGAGCCCCTATGTATATTTCAATTCAGCGAGTTTGATTGAAAAGAGGGCCATTTTACGCGCTTAACCACTGCGACAATTTATCAGTCACTGCTCCTGCTTCCCAGGATCAAGATAATTTGCTAAAGTAAGATCTAGCTGTTGGCAAAACATTTGCTCGGTAGATCTTTTGAGAGAAGATCCGGGCATAGTAGGCTCTTTATGAGCGTATTTACACTGAAATCTATAGCATTGTCTGCGCCTATGCCGAGCCCAATCAATATACCTTAGAATGACTAACTACACCAGTAAAAAAAATCTTGAACACTCAATCACATCATAACACAACCCCCAGGCCCACTCCTGGCTCGTCGTCTTCTCCCAATGCCACCGGTAGTGCCTGCACCACCCTCCTCCTCATCTGCGTGCATCATCTGCGCCTCCCTTGCTCTTCTACGCCGTCTTCGTGCATTCGCACCACCCATCCCTGCCTCCTCATTTAACATCATCCAGTCTGTCCATTTACGCTCCAGCCGCGCAGCCGCGGCAAAGTCGCCCTTCAGTACGCGTTTTGTGTGCTCGTCAACTGTGGGCTGCCAGTTGAGAAAGCACTTTAAGCTGATAATCTCTCGAGGATGATTACTTGTACTCACGACCCGTGATACAGTCCGTGATGACGGTGGTGATATCTCTGCATTGCGCGATAGGACTTCGCGCACACCAGTCCAAGTTACGTTTGCACAGTCGTAGGCTACGATACGGAGGCCGACCTGGGGGCGTTCAGAGCCGGACAGAGTGCGTGCAGTCTGGTTCCGTGTGCGCAGGTTGGAGGCGGCTTCAGTAAGGACCAGGTCTGAGATACGAGTGTTGTCCATTTCAATAGATGTGAGGTTACGACAAGCTTTCAGAACTGGGAGCATGCCAGCGTCGCCAAGATTCTCGCAGTATGTGATACAAATATGTTTGAGGTGGGGAGCGCATGGGGACTCGGATAGTATCTTCAGTACGTCGTTGGTCAACCCTTCCACTTCCTCGATGTCAAGATGGGTTAGAACGGGGAGTGTGGGAAGCAGGGCAACCAAGGCCTCATCAGTCAGGCCACCACATTTAGAAAGTTGGAGACCTTCTAGACACGGAACGTTTCCTACTAGAGTTTTGACACCGACGTCGGTTATGCTACGACAACGAGTGAGATCCAGGTGCTTGAGCTTTCGAGGAGGTACGACTGGGCGATCAGTGAGGACATCTATCTCCTGACCCACGCCTTCTATGAGTGCAGCAAGTGAATCGTCATTGAGGCTATCACAATTCTTAAGCACAAGCCGCTCCAGAGAGTTAGACTCGAAGATCCTGGCCATAAGGTCCACATCGTCCCAACCTCGCACCTCCCCCGCTTTGAGGTCCCGGAGATTTGGGCAGCCCTCGAATACCTTTATCATGCCACGATTGTCGATGTTGTTACACCACGAGATATTGAGCGTCTCCAAACGAGGGCAGTTAGAAGCGATGATCTTCATGGCGGCATTTGTGACTCCGGAAAGACCAGAAAGATTCACATGGACCAAACGGTTGTTCTGTAGCAAGAAGCTATGGATTGAGGTTCGGTCGATTCGGCAGCCTTCGAGCGAAAAGTTTTCGAGATTTTGACATGCCTCTATAAAGCCGTTCTTGTTCCATTGTTCCTTTAGCTGTACACAGCCTCTGAGGTTTAGGTCCTTCACAAATGGCCCTGCTGATGTGATGATGTTCACTAACGCATCTGCTGTAATATCGCGATAGAATTCGTGAGTATCGAGATCGCCCCATAGCTGGCCGTCGAAACACATAGCATGCCAAGACTTAGAGACTCTAGAACACCGCACAATCTCTTTCGGCTGTAAATATCGCAAGATTTGCATGCGAATCTCAGCGGGCATCTCTCCCCAGAAACTGAAATCTGGTCGCTTCTTTATCGTTTTTTGAACGGGTCGCGAGAAGTAGTCTCCTTCACACTCCAAACCAGCCCTGGAACGAGGTCTTAAGCTTGAAGGAAGAGGGGTCGAAGTTCGAATATCAGGAAATTTCATCCACCGACGGGTCTTTTCGTCGTAAAACGGTGTGCTTGGTGGACTATTGGCGACCGAGGTTGGAGCTGTAGAAAATCCATTGGACAACTCAGAGGAGTACGAGCTGCCAAACGCGGTGCCATTACCATATGGCGAATCTGGGGTCGATAAAGACATACAAGACATTGACGCGTTTCCACCGCTCCTCAGGCTTTGAGAGCGACTTCTTCCTAAGCCTGACAGGCTTGGAGAGGAGCCAATCCGCTGTAGTCCACTGAGAAGGCGTTGTCTGCCCCTGAGCTTTAACCGCTCAGCAGGAATGCTGTCACCTGGAGGAGTGCCCGGCGAAGGCGATGACATTTCGTCGGGGTGCTCGATGACAATCGAGTCGATTGAGAGTGGCTCCATCTTGACGAGTCAAGGTACGCGGACAGGTTGGCTCAAGTGGAGAAAGAGCAAGACGGAGTTGTCTTGATGCAATACCACCAGGATAATTACAAAACCAAAGCAAACAAAGATGGAAAGGGGAGAAGCAGTCCCTTCTTTCACGCAGAACCGAGAGAGTGGAGCTAACGGCTGACCCGGGGGTCGGATTGCGCGCTTTTCGGCAGCGGAGCGCTTCTAGAAGAATGCGGGGACGACGAATCGGAATGCAGGCTGGATGGGTCCCAATCGGCAAGATTCAGCTGCAAAATGCAAAATAGCGGCGTCAGTCGAGACTGATCTCCTTTTCTTGGGGTGAATAGCAACAAGATGTATGTCTGAGAAGCATGACAGTTGTATGCATGGTTGCGTTTACTCCTACGACGCAGGTGCACCAGTTGTATTCCTTATCGAAAGCCGGTAGGCGCGATAAGAAAATGGGAAGCTGCCACCAACCCACGTGCACTGATCAGCAGCGTGGTTTCTCTCTGGCCCCACAGGTCAAGCGACCGCTGAAACAGTCGCGTGAGGCTATGAGCAACATTCCCACGAGCGACTCTGGAAACGCAAGTCGATTGACAAACAGCATGGATGAGGAACGTGGAAAGACCGGAAATCGCAGCGGCTGTCTCTCCACAAAATTGCAGCTAGGCATATGCAGGGCAAACGCTCAGCTCTCCATGCTCAAACTCCCACCAATCGAGTGTGGCAACCCGTGTTGAGGAGCATCTCGCCCCGAAGCGACAGGAGAACATGTCGCCACACGCGCGGCATTGCGGCTCGCAGACCCTCTTTCGAGCAGAGGCTGAAAGAACAACTTTGAACATGCTATACCGGGCGGATGCAAACATCGGTACATTGACCTTCAGCAGCAATCGCCTTGGAACAATCCGACAGGATATCCGAGACATGCATAAAGATACGGCCATATGGCGCGATAAGACATATATGTTGCGAATCTAGGCTGAGCACGCGGAATCAGGAGCGTTAAAGATGGTCAGATGCCCACACCTTAGTACAACCAACTGAGAGGCATGCAGCTGTACAGTTTTGCAAGAGCTCTCGCGAACTTACGATGCTCAGAAATGACGCAGATATGCCTAACTTCTCGCAGTTTTCTTGAGACGTCAGAAGCTTCAATATCTCATACGTGAATACCCCCACATCTCGGCAAGCCTAGCATCGGCAAGGTGGGGTACATCGTGCAAATGAGTTCTGCCTCGCTGTTCGGGCTAAAGAGTCTTCCTACGCTCATAACACCTTCTCCAGATGCTCCAAAAATCTGCCATGTACCCCTTTCCACCCTTCTTCACACTTGGATTTTACAAATCCAACTACCATCCTATTCCCTTTAATTTCCATATCCTCCACCAGACACCACTCTCCATCACCTCTCTCTCCGTCTGCTAACGTTTCTGCTTTGACTATTCTCCATGTTGTCGTCTGCACCAGACCCAGAGGCGCTTTGATGAGCCACTCGGCGCCATCGTCGAGATTCGTAATCTCAGACTCAAATGTCACACTGGAATCCCAAAGGCCTGCAGGTAGTGCGTGAAGAACATCTGTAATCTTGTAGCGTTTTGTATTCGGAGCGTCAGGGAGAGAGGGCAATGTCTCATAGTGGGACAGCTCAGGGTCAAGACGAATGAGGAGGTCGTGGTTGTGTAGGTGGGAGAGTGCGGTCTGGAGCGTCGTGCTTCGTGGAATGGGGGTGACGTGGTGGAGCCTCACTGTTGTTGTGAAGGCTGGACAGCGTTAGCTCACAAGAACTTTGGAAGAAGCATAAGGAGAAGAAGGAGAGTCGCGTACAGAACATGGTGTAGACGTATTGCGGCGCAGAGTTGGCGATGTAATGCGTCCAGGGTACGTTATCTTCGCCGATACGTTGCAATGAGGACGCGATAGAATGTTACAATTTCAGGGCAGCTTCGACTGGAAACAGGATGCGGCAGTTCAATCGGAGCATAAGAAATACAATGTCTGATCAAATCAAGGGACAAAGCAAAGTACAGAACGGGTGTCCTGTTTCCGGAGTCTACCGTTTCATGTCGTCAGACGTTGCGGCTAGATCGCCCACTTCCCCGCCTGCAGTCGTAGACCAGTCATTGCGTCGCATCTCCTCCCAAGTATCCAATTGATGATTTCAAAATATCGTGGTAAGTTTACCAATCTCAGATTTGTTGTTGGGGAGCTACGTTCTTAACTCTCGACCTTGATGAGCTTGGAAGCTTGGGAGCCGGAGAGCTGTACGGACCGAGCAAGCATCCTAGGCTACCAACTAACAGGCCACCCCATCCGATATCTCAACACCAACTCAAGCTACTTATTTCCTAAAGTTTGCACATCGACATGGCATCTCTTTTCAATCAGCAGACTCCGACTGGAATTTTAGTTGCGCAGGCGGTGGGCATCACCGCAAGTGCTTACTTGCTTGGTGCGTAAATGCGTTAAGAGCATGCCCCTCCATGCGACAGCGATCAGCCGGCTAATATGAAAACATAGGCCAAAATGCTACTCTATCCTTTGTTGCTATGCCTGCAGTAATGCAAGCTCCCGCTCCCCTCGCCGCGAAGCAATGGCGTACCATCTTCAACATAGGCCAACGCGTCGGTCCTCCGCTTGCGATTCTGAGTGCTTTAGCCACCGGATATCTGGCTTACAGCCGTACGCTCTCTTTCTGCTACTCTCTCGCTATACTCTATGCATCTCGTTACAGACACTGACCATGGCGCACAGAGGACCCATCATCCACAGCCTTCAAGCTTAACCTCGCCGCCACCCTCCTCCTGCCTAGCATTGTCCCCTTCACGCTCATATTCATTGCGCCGACCAACAAAGCACTTTTTGAGAAACAGGAGCAACTCGAATACGCATCCTTAACGGACAAGAACGTCGAAATGTGGGTTAAGGAGGGTGAAACCACACACGCGCTAATTGATAAGTGGGGTGTGTTGAATCTTGTGCGCGCAGCAATCATCGGGTTGGGTAGCTTCTGCACAATCATAGCAGCACTTGATAAGCGTGAAGTTTTCAAGAATGGAGGTGTGAGGGTGGTGAGTGGCGCCAACAGACTTGAATAAAAAGGCGCGGAGGCAACAGCATACCAAGAAGCTGGTTGTTAAGACGGCAAAAGGATGTACATCAATAATCCTGTAAAAACCCCTCTCTCGTTGATCTGTATAGCCCGTTGTTTCCCTGTCAACTAATGCACATATTGCTCAGATACTCAAGGACATTGGAACACCAAAACCTTGAAAAGCCTGTTATCATTGGCTACACTGCGGGTCGACCATACTCCGTTACAACATTGCGACAGTCTCCCTAATCGAACATACGTCTGACTCAATGTGCGAGGTTTCTCATGCTATATATCTATCTATGTCGATTTTCTCCAACAATCAGTACCGGCCTGCTGGCCCAATGGCAAGGCGCTTGACTACGATTCATTCTAAATCAAGAGATTGCAGGTTCGATCCCTGCGTAGGTCAACAATGTTTTTTGCACATGCATCAGTGAAATCGCGCAGGATTGAAGTATGCGCCTGTCGGATGGCTCTGTATGTATCTCTTTTTGACGGAAGTATTTTATTGAATGAAGTAGGAAACTAAAATATTACTCGAGGCTCAATGGGCATAGAATGATTTTCGGCGCTGTATCCGGAACGTTCGGGCCGCGCTCATGAGGAACACAAAAGGCGAGTTATACCGACACATGAAGTTTGGTTGTTCAGATCCATTTTCCAAATTCGAGTAATCTGTTAGACTATCCTTGATCCCAAAGCGGTGGGAACATTACTGGACGTGATATGCAATGCAATACCTGCGCTAGCCGCTTTTGGGAATGAGAGCCAGCCGTGACCCCTTCTTCTAACGCGTCACCTTGTGACAAACACAATACGCGTCGAGAACCTCACAATTCGCTCCTCACATCGCGTTTCTTGTTCCTCTATCCCTGACCAGTGATTGTGCAAAGTTTAACCTTTATTAACTTCTTTAGCTTCGTCCTATAGGTACTGCCTGATACTCACGTCATTGTTAACAATCATGATTGTCGGTCTTCCACCCTCGAATGAATGGGTACCACGAAACCAGACGCCCTTGCATGTGTACATCAAGGCCTTAAGAGTAGCCTTCAGATCTGGAGAGCCACCTGCAGCGCCCGTCGTGGTACCTGACGATCTGTACATCGAGCATACCGGAACAAATAAGGAGGACAAGCAAGGCCATCGATTATGTCCTCGAACATGTGATCGGCAGATTCAGGGCTTGAAAGAACTGCCAGTTCTAGGAGACCTGTTGATTGTTAGAAGTCCTGTCAAAACAAATCCCGCAAACGATGTACAAGTAGCACATAACGTTGCTATACGTGAGCGATATGACTCTGCACAACCATGTCTTCTACGACATCTCCAAAAACAGTATACGTGGATCTCAGCCGGCCGATTGAGGCGGAGTCCAAGCACAGAGGATTCGCCAATAACTATTGTAGCGAAACGTCAGACAAGGAGTTTCACAGAACCAAACATGGCAAGCGGCGCGTTTTCCCCAAATAGCGACCAAGAATTTACAGTCGACACAAATCCCAATTTTATTTCGGGTAAACATCATGATTCGCACGCTATTTTCAAGTCTTTAACAAGTGAAAACTTTTCACCAAGTGTGCCGATTAGCGAATCATCAAGAATATCATGCACCAAGCGCAAAAGCGCCCACAAGACACGGTATTGCTATAAGAGACGGGCTATAGCAGTAGTGATACCAGTACGACCACATAGCCTGACAAAAAACAACACGATTGATTCGATTTCTCGTGGTGAAAAGGATTTTTCTCAAGAGGACAGTTCCGCTACTGCCGTGCTGCAGTCTTTCAGCAATTGTAATGATTATAGTTCCCCTACACTGGAATGGGTTCAAAATTCAAATTGTCGGCCGTCTCTAGTTGGACAAAAGAGGTCTATCCAGACGAAGGTACATGATGTATCCACAAGGGGTTCTAATTTGAATGTGGCTCATAATTCCGCTGACGATCCGTATCATAACCAACGGTTATCACCTATCGGCAATGTACAACCCGAGAAAATTTTAAAAAGCTACCAGGGAATCAATCCAATGACTCATACTGAGCTACAGGAGCAGCTTCGACGTGATCTCGAAACATTGCTTCACTATCAGCCATCCTATGCTATGGTGGAAGAAAGACTTCTCCCCATGGTTCAGCTTGTCATTCAACAGTCGCCTCAAAATTTCGAGGAGCATGAACAGCATTGGATTGTTCAGGATCTCTCAAGGGCAATGTCATGTTGGTGTTCACTCATCCGGCAGGTATATAAATTTAGGCTGAGTGCCTTCGTCAAAGAGACAAAGCGTGAAGCAATAAGGAGCCCGGCTACGCACACAATACGTGGCAGATATCCAAAGATACGGCAAGCACTCAAGGAGGATGTTGACCCTTTCTTAGCGGACCACAATCTTACGACCGGCAAAGGGCCGTGGCAACTTGATACTTTATCAAAAGATCTTACTACTTTATTTGATATGATCACGTATTCAAAGATCCCATTTGGATACAACCGCTTTCATGACAAGTTGAAAGCATATAACGCCGAGTTGCTTAGCCATTTCTCCGTGAGAGAGTAGCGATGAATAGAAAGCTTGTTTGCTGAAAGTCTTGCTTCATTTTTAGTTGTGAAAAACTTGAAGGCACAGCTATCGATGGCCTGCGGTCACTTGTGGTATTGCTTGGGTACCATTTGAATGATACCTCCCAATTTGTCGGCAATGCAGCGAAACCGTGTATGTTACAGGTACCCATGGAAAGATTGTCCTGGTCCTCGCGCCCTCAATATTGTGCATTTTAAAGAGCTTACAATGACGAGGATAACAATTCCAAATCAATGAAGGTTACCCAGTGTGGCAGTGTTGCTGGAAATAATTATCAATCGAACAAGATCCTAGTGAACGGTCCTTATTCGGAGATTTACACAAATCGCTCGGCAAAATCAATCTCTAAGCGACAATCTGCGCAGCCAGTCTAAAGCATTTCTGGAAAATGTGTACTATGGTACCAGGCATAAGTATTGTCGCAGGGAGACTAAGAGTTGCAGATCAGTCCGGACTTTGAACGATTCAAATCGTCTCTATTTCTTTGATTACCATATGACTCATGCTTGTCTTGGGCTGCAATTGGTGCACTGTAGTTTTACAAATACTGTTTTACTTCAAAAGTAGTATAGCTGAGATACAATTTTCGATCCCTGTTACCAATCTACCGACAATACTTATGCCTGGTACCATAGTAGAGTGGACGGGTGACAGGATTTAGTTGCCATAATCTCAACGCTTGAGAGCGTGGCCGAACATGCTGCAGGGGTAAATGTGTTGACGAATAACATATTATTTCGATGTCACCTGTGTAACCACGTGAGTATTATCCAAGATCATCAATGCCCCAGTATCTCTTCTCGTATATGCAGAGAGGAATAGTCTCATGTCACGTGGTTAACAATACTGCATTAGCCAGACCCTCGGCCTCCCACCCGAGGCTGGATAGTAAGATGCAATTGTGCTGGCCATAATCCATGTAACGGAAGCAAGAGACAAACATGCACAATAATCCAGTCTCTCTGTGGAAAAAGCAAAGTCAAGACGCAATTTACTGAGACGAATGCTGAAAAAGCCAAGGTTGACGTGGAAGTCCCATCACATACTCCCAGACACGAAACGCGACCCACAAAACACCAAAGAATCTACATCGCACAAAACAGAAGTCGCAAATCGAGTGCATTCCACTTTCTACACTATGCCGCTACATAATCAACTAGCTCTCATTACTGCGAAATGCAGTATCTGCGATTCGTCGATCGGGTAATCTCTTTTTGTTCTTTCGCTCAGCCCCCACCACCGCGTCAAAGCCCAGCATGCCCAGCATTCAACCCCCTCACGGCTCATAGCGGTCCGCAAGTACTAAGGCAACCCTTCCAATGATGCCTGTTCTGTGAGGCCTCCGGGATCTAAGCCTTGCGGCTGTCACGACGCGTATACGTGCCGCATATAAGCCTCGGACGGTGATTGAAGCTCATACGGTTCCCCGCGCCGAGCTAGGTGATTCGGCCAAATGCCCTTGCGCAGGATTCTGCAATTCGCCTGCAAGATACGGTTACGATGGTGATTCTCAAGCTACCTTTGGCACGTGTTCATATATGAGAGTTGGAAGCGGTGTCAATACCGACAGTCAAATCTCTAGACTTAGTTGTACAGCTATTAAACTATCGCCTACCTCCGCAATATATTAGTGAGTGTCCGATATTCCCTCGGAACACACCCTCTTTCTCTCATTGGCTCGAAAGTTTACGTCTCGAATTCCATAAAGCACAACCCTTTATCAAGGTCAGAGCAGCCTGGACAATCTTGGCACTGTTCAGCTCAAGGACGCCTTTTATTATCGCTAACGTCAGCCGCCATCCCTCTCTTTTCAGCTATCGCATCGTAGAGACAATCCACGTACAATGATTGACAGCAAAAGGGTCACTTCCTTGTCTGCCCTGTTGGCCTTGGGTAAGAACATTGTTCCGTCACAAAATAACAAGGCTAACCACTTCCAGTATCACACACCTCAGCTCAGGTTGCCAACGTTTGCCCCTCGAATGATGTTTGCTTCAAGCTTAACATTCCCGAGGTCACGGCATCATCTGGAAGCGGTGATATTTTCTTCCAAATATCAGGTCCAAGCAGATACGAATGGATCGCCCTTGGTCAGGGACGGGGCATGGCTGGCTCTAACATTTTCGCAATTTACACTTCTGGAGATGGAAACAATGTGACTTTGTCGCCCCGGTTGGGAACTGGGAACCAAATGCCCAGATTCAACGAAGCTGCGCAAGTGTCATTACTTGAGGGATCCGGAGTTACCAACGGAGTTATGACTGCCAACATAAGGTGTAAGAGCTCATGTTTGTTTTCAAGGATTACAAAAGCTGACTGAAGCGCAGGCTCAAATTGCAACTCGTGGTCTGGTGGCACTGCAGACTTCACTGCAGGAACTGGGAACTGGATATACGCCTATCAGTCATCTAACGGTCCTAAAAACAACAATGACCAGTCAGCTACAATCCGCCAGCACAGCGGACGAGGTGTTTTTGCGTGGAATTATGCCAATGCGAAGGGAGGCAACAGTATCAACCCACTTGTGAATGTAGCGGCATCATCATCATCATCATCATCATCATCATCATCTCGCACCGCAAGTGCAGCCGCAACGGCGACAGCAACCAATAGTGCCGGAACGTCCGACTCTGGCTTCACCGCGATAGGTTCTGAAACCACATCAAACCGAACGAAGATGCTCATCGCCCATGGGGTCCTTGCCGCTCTAGCATTTGTTGTTCTGTTCCCTGCAGGCGCAATTGCAATGCGCCTCTCATCCTTCCGCAGTGCTGTCATGCTTCACGCCGTGTTCCAGATCTTCGCGTTCGTTGTCTACATTGCGGGCTTTGGACTGGGTGTGTATCTCGCCACGGAAATGGACCTCGTAAGTTTGTTTGACGATTACTCTTATCTAATGGCTAATTCACGTGCAGCTCGATCACTACCACCCGATTATTGGCATTTTGGTTCTTGCTCTCATCTTTTTCCAGCCCTTTCTCGGACTCCTGCATCATTTGTCCTTCAAAAAAACGCAGAGCCGCACGCTTTTGTCATACGCGCACATCTGGCTCGGTCGTATCGCTGTTACACTCGGTATCATCAACGGCGGCTTGGGTCTCAAACTGGCGGACTCAATGGGTACAAGTTCTAAAGGTGGCATCATCGCGTATGGAGTAGTTGCTGGTATCGTGTGGGTGGTATGGGTCGCGACGATGTTTATCAGGGGGGAAAAGGGAGCAGCAAACAATAGGGCAGATGGGCTTCCAAAATTTGCTGAGAGTCCGAGAGGCTCCGGCAGCGGGGTGATAGACGCATCTGCGCCTGTTGACCAGCATGGAACCTCAAAGCATGAAGCGCCAGTCGTGGACAGGACTTAATGGGGAGGTGAGGAGTTGCGGAAGCAATTTCTGCGCGTGTGAAATGGAATTAGGGGAGAGATTAATGGAATTTAATAAAGTGAACAACAATTTTTCAAGGCTGCAGGGAGCGGAAGGATAACTGCCCATGGTCACGGTGCATGCGTGAAAGTGATCTTCACGTGATGTTAACTAATTAGGTATAGCGCTGGCGTGCTAATCGTGGGGTCGAGCCTTTTTGGTGGCCGCTGTTGCCATCCAGCCAATCAAACAAAACACTGGCACTCAACGTCTTCCACCGCCTTGCACATCCGCCGCTACCAAACATTGCCCGCCACATATTGCCCGACTCGATATCCCACGCCTGAATCTCGGCTGGAACACGGCAGCAAATAAACATATCCATCCATCATGGGAGAGTCAAGGTAAGCAGGCTGGACTTTTCCCCAGACATTCCCCCCTTGCCCCTGGGAGGCGATTGCTGACAAGAGAGCGCGGCACAGACAAGAACTCGTGGCCTGGTTAAACAACCTCCTCCAGCTCAACATTACAAAGGTCGAACAATGCGGGACCGGGTACGTCACACACGCGCATGCACTCGGCGCGGGGCGGGACAGCGTAGCCCTGTGCTATGGAAAGAGCGAGACAGAACATGCTTGCTGATAATATGTATACAGAGCTGCACTTTGCCAAGTCTTTGACAGCATCTTCTGTGAGTTTCCCCTATTCCAAGATTATCCAGAAGACAACTAATACCTCCACAGACGATGTGCCCATGTCGAGGGTGAAGTTTAATGCCAACACCGAGTATGCATATCTACAAAACTTCAAGATACTGCAGAGTACGTCGATGTCTTCCTGCCACGGCCCGCGCGATGCACTGACACGGAACCAGACACGTTCGCCAAGCACCAGGTTGACAAGCCCATCCGCGTTGAGTCGCTCGTAAAGTGCAAGATGCAGGATAACCTCGAGTTCCTCCAGTTTGTCAAGCAGTACTGGGACCAGCACTTCCCTGGGCACGATTACGATCCTGTTGCACGCCGCAAAGGACAGGCTGGTCTCGCCTCCACTGGCGCCCCTGCACCCCGCGCCGCCCCCGCCGCTGCCCGAAGAGCACCCGCTGCCAGCAACACTGCCGCACCCAGGACCCGCACACCCATGGGCGCTGCAGGAGCAGCTGCCAGTGCTGCGCTACGAGAGGAGAACAACCAGCTCAAGGAGACAGTCACCGGCCTAGAGCGTGAGCGCGACTTCTACTTCAGCAAACTCCGCGATATCGAGCTGCTGATCCAGCAGGCCATGGAAGCGGACCCCGAGCTCGAAAAGGACGAAGGTCTGCTCAAGCAGATCCAGAACATCTTGTACTCGACCGAGGAAGGTTTCGAGATACCCCCAGAGGCTGAGGGCGCCGAGGAGGAAACTTTCTAGGCGACTGGTTTCATTCCTGCAGGCATGGAAACTGCAGATATCAGCATAAAGGTCAGTGAACAAGTTTGGCGGAATAGTCTGCTTCAAGAGCAGGTGTGAGGGCGTCGTCGTATTGCATTTGAGACGGAGCTGGGATACCACTTTTCTTGGGAATTTAGTTTCCCGTCATTTGACGAGTTACGAGGAGCATGGTTGGCATGCAAGGAGAGGTGGCGATAGACAGTAGAGTTTGTTGGGTGCCTATTGAGGTCTTGCAATCATCTCTCCCGCGTCGTGTGTGGGAGGGTGTTGTGTGACATGAGTGAGGTGATACAGTAATAAGAACGGTTTCCATTTTGACATCATTCGCCCAATTTCTTGCAAGATTCTCTTTTTGTGCAGTGGCAGTTTGGGCACGTCTATTTGGAGAGTAAGGATTACTTCATTGTTTCTTACTTATTGGTCGGTCAGTCGTCTGTGCACAATTGTCCTGGTCAGTTTCCCAATTTCAGATTCAAAAGATGCGTGCTCTAACGGCACTTCCTAATCTCCGACAGGCAAGTGCAGTAATACTTTGTGAATTTCGTTCACTGCTTGTTGGGAAGAAGGAGGTTCGCGAACGCGCCCACTGTAGACAGGAGATTGTTTTCATCTGTTCCCGCCCTTAAATCCTGTCCTTCATTATCCTGCGCAAAGACTGAAGTATCCACTTTTTTTTTACATGCGCAACTCTTCCTTGTTCCGAACCTCAAGACCCATCAGTATTTTGTCATTCTCCTACAAGTCGCTAGTGTGACCATTAGTGTAGCGACCCTACACACCATTTCAGTATGTAGAGATAAGTTCCTTCGATCCCTAAAGGATATATGGCCGGTTTCATACTCCGTACAGGATGAGAGCATCGTGTGCGAAGTCTTTGAGGGACCTTCCCGCTGCGGATGAGTAGGCGTAAGGAGAAAGATGACGATGAAAAGGAGGTTAAATAAGACTGGTTATTTCTGCTTATATTCGTCGTTTACACCGACATGGATATTTGGAGGCGGGATCTTACTCTTTGCTTCGCGTTTCGTGATCATTAAAATCGACTGTCATTGCAGGGATCTTCAATTACTATAAAGTAATGGTTAACATTTCAAGTCGCCGACACGAACCGCAAAGTCGAGCAGAGACTAAGAAAAGATGTTTATCCCGCAGCGTTTTAGGCCAGTTTTATCAGAATGGTGAAACTGGCCTTATGTTTTGTTGAATTTTACTGCATAGAAGAGAAGTTTGGCCAGTTATGTGTTAATGGGCGACTGTGACCGGGAAATGCTTCTCTGTACGTAGCAGCTTCTCCTATGACTTCGGATCTAGTGGTATAAATAGAAAACATGTGTGGCCGGGTTTTCGCGCACAGTTGAACAAGTCAAAGCTATGAATGCGGTTTTTGTGCATGATGTACAAAGGTAGTAGCTCAGCTACCCTCTTGTCGTCAGTTTCGAGGATGCGTTTGGCACACTGCCTGATAACGTACTTATAGTCGCGCTTCTAGCTAAGAGTTGCGCCGCTTTCAGAACTTGAAAGTATGTTCTAGATGATAGTGATGTGGCCTTTGCTCACTGAAAGCTCAAATCGATAGGTCTCGAATTGTAAGGGGGTTCTTTATGGATAGGCACTTGGAATAATGGAATATTGGAAAGGACTTCTGTAGTCTGACATAACGTTCTTATTAAAACTCTTTTCTCGACAAAAAATGTCTTAAAAGCTTTCAACTATTATCCATCTAGCTCTTTTGATAGACCTTATAGACTCGTAATGAGAGTGTTTAGAATAAGTTGTGATGTCACTTACGAAAAATTGGATCTAGCTAGTACGAACTGTAGTTGGCAGGAGAATGATGAACGTCTTTCGTTGTAGTATCAATGAATTGGCTTTAGTATTTTCATTTTGTGTTCTGCTCTTGTTTGGTAGTTAAAATCGGATACATTCTCTGGTGACTGAATTGTACAGGATTAGATCGATATTTCGATAAAAGCAAAAGCTTTAAATACCCGGGTGGTGCGCGTTTCTCAATGATTTGTTCGTTCTTCGACTTTCCATATTCATCTATAAGTGACAAAACAGAAGCGAGAGACCGCTTAATAGTATATCGTGCTAGCCACCCAAACGTTTGCTGGCTTGTTTGCTCTGGATTTCTGCTTGTCAGAAGGTGATCCCGAATAGTGGGCGTAAGGATTCGAAATGTTTTAATTGCTGGCATCCTTTTGTTGGACTGCTTCTCCTACCCGCTCTCTTCAACAGTCTATGGTCTGTTGTCTTCTGATTTTAAGAGCTGCTTCATCTTTTCTTGAATCCAAACACCTTATTTGCTGCCGAACTGACTTTCAATACATCTCTGTATGTCAAACTGATACGTATTTTTCTGACATTGTGGCCCTCACTTGCTTCGAACACATTGGGATCTCCCAGTAGTGCCCAATTTGCCACAGTATCAATATTAAGGTTCTCATCAATTTCTGTGGGATCGATACCGTGAAGGAGACCTTGATATGCAGTGCCAGTCGTGATAAGCAAAGAACGTGGTTCCTGGAGGATACGTGTTGGGATATTGTACGGAGTTTCCAATCCGTCGATCATGCCTGACGTATACGATATGATCTCATTTGGTCTAGGAGTAAGGTTTAGGCACAGAGCACTCCCCAAACTCACAGTTGCAACGACTGGCGCATATGCGATACCATCTTCATGCGGCATGATGCCTTCTCCGGCTTTGTACTCGTTGATCAAGACATGGTTGGGTTGTCCGTGCAGTGTATGCTGAAAAACACCTAGTTCTTTGAGGCGCTGCACTACTGGACTAGTCAAATAAGTTGGCAAAGGAGAGGCAAGGAGAGTGTTGTTGTTGGTCAATGTCGAGGGGTGTGCTTGCAGACGCCGATGGGTTAGTGTTATCCACCGTTGAGCCGGAATCTAGAGATTGATCAATGTTGAGACTAAGATAGTTTCATTCAAATCAATGCCTTCTTCGCGTGTACTGCAAGTTAAAGATAAGGAATGTTCGGTAGCTTACTTTGAGTAGGATGGAAGCCTCTTCCTCCACTGAAATGAAATTTGGGATGTAGTAGAAATCCGGTGGAAGAGTATTTAAGCGGAAAGCCTGCAATCCATGTTTATCGCTAGGAGTTTCCTTGACAGTCATGTTGGATGAGACGTGATAATTCTGGGTATAGTCTGATGCGCAACAATCCGGTGAGAGCTTGCGAGTCTGTAACGTCGCAAATGCAACCTATCCCTTTGAGGCAAGCGCGAAGAAAGAGTACTTCAAGCCTAGGTATAATATAGAGTAACTGAAGAGGGCACCCTGCTTGTTACGTTGTTATGATAGGGCAGAAGATGAATGAAATGTTCATGGACAAGCGCCTCGGTGGGGTATGGGGAGAGATCAACTGCTAGTGCCCGCGCTAGGCGATTTGCTACTGCAAGTCTACCTTTCTTCCCCCAAACACTCGTACTTGCATACAGCGATCTGGCCGCCGGCTTTCTAGTCGCGGCAACAAGCAGCTTGGAGCCGTGGGGAGATGTCGAAACATTCACCCACGTGCGTCATATTACCCCGCAAAGAGCTACCCCGCGAACTTTGTTGTGTGCGAAGCCGGACGAATTCGAAGGTATAATACTGTCTCGCTGCCACTTTGATATCTATCACTTATAGTTTCTGTACTGCACATTCGCTGTTACTACCAACATCTTTCTGCCTCATCCTGATCAACTGTAACTTGTCTGAGGATTAATCATTCCCAAACACCATCATCATGGCTAGCTGGAATGACATCACTGCTGCGCTGGGAGATAGCTTAGACAAGCTTAAAGAGCTTCTTGAATCTGATGCACAACTCAAGGCTTTCACAACGTCGAATGCGATCGATAAGGCTGCAACGTTTGGCATAAAATCCAGCGGCTCCGATAATGCGCTGCTTATCACTGTAGCCAATGGCAGCGTAAAGGCCAGCACGGGCACGCCTAAAGATGCCTTATTTACACTCTCGGCCCTTCCTGAGCAATGGGAACAGCATTTTAAAGATGTCCCTGCCATGCCCTACCAGAGCTACTGGGGCATGTTTGGCATGAACATCAAGCAGAAAGGTGTGGAGGTTCAGGGCGACCAAGTCGCCTTTGCTCGTTGGTCACATGTCTGGAGACGTGTTCTTGAACTCGCCCACGATGCACATTGTGGTCCCATGAGAGAAGATGAGCAACAGCCTGAACCTGAGCGCGATTTTCTCACCGGCCGATACATCTATCTCGACGCACCGGTATGGGGAAAATCTAAAGTCTTCTACGAGTACTCTGGAGAAGGCAAGCAACCGATTGTGTTCTTGCACACTGCCGGCAGTGACAGTCGCCAATATCATGGCGTCATGAATGATGCCAGGATGCGTAAGAAGTGCACCATGTACGCTTTTGACTTGCCTGGACATGGTCGGAGTTTTCCTTCGAAGAATCTCCTTCCTGGAGCGCATACCAACACGGAAGACAGCTACGTCGGTATCATAGCGGCGTTTGTGAAGGGCCTAGGCCTGCGGCGGCCCATAATCTGTGGAGCTAGCATGGCTGGTCAAGTCTGCCTGGCAGTAGCCATTCGCCACAAAGAGGTTGGTGCTGGAGGATCGATACCTCTGCAAGGGTTAGTATACCCATTTTATTTGAGAAGCGAAAACAGTACTAACTCTTGAAGCTCGGAATATCTTGATATGGAACGTGTGTGGCACGACCGCTCACCATATGTAAATCAATCTCTCGCCAATCCTGAGTGGATCTATGGAGTAAGCAGCCTAGTGGCTTCAAAGATGAGGTTACCCTAACACAAATCAGATGATGGCACCCACCGCTCCTCTCGCAAACAAACAGCTCATCTGGCATTTGTACAGTGCGCAAGCCTACGGTGTAAGCATTGATTCTGTCGTACTCTACCCTCCACTTACTGGATGCTCTGCAGATATTTCACGGCGATCTCGACTTTTACTTCGGGGGTTGGGACGGTCGTTCGCGCGTGGCCTCTATCGACACTCAAGCCTGCCCAGTTTACATGCTCACAGGTGAGTATGACTGGTCTAATACACCTGAAATGTCGCAGAAGACCGCAGACAAGATTCCAGGGGCAATGCACAAGTCCATGCCTGATTTGGGTCACTTCCCTGCAACCGAGAACCCGACCAAATTTGTTCCTCATCTGATAGAGGCCATCGACCATATCCAAAAGGTCAGGAGCGACAACATGTCAACAATGAGATTGGGCGATGGCACCGATTAAAACTCTATACAACAATAGATTTGGAGAGAAAGTGTATCGATATCAAAATCATTATCCTAGCTTGTAATGATGCTGGTGATTTGATGGAGATTCAAACTTTGTTACCACATCCTCTTTCGCAAGGTACTCATCTATTTAAGATTTGTCCCACTCGTATCGTATGCCATTGCCTAACTTTAGTATTTGTGTCCACCAAAACATTTGTGTTTCTGCAGTTTTGACTTCAGCTCCCGCCAAAACTCATCTCGCTATTTTCGTTTTCTGGTAGATCACTACAACATATCAGGTAAACACCACTCATCATCTTCGCATGTCAACTATCACTTCAGTTACTGCAGCAATCTATCTGCTTTCATACTTTGTGCAATCTCATTCAACCGCAATGAATTTCGCGAAAAATTAGAATGATGGGCTCTTTATAGCTACACTAAGGTACGGATTTGCCACATTTGTAAACAGCCATGCATCATGCACAGTACAGCCGTGGAGGTTCCCTATTGCTGTCACACATATATAGCGTGAAATAACTCCAAGTAGGGTCAAATTAGATAGGAAAACGCCAGATCAATGTACAATCTGCTGTTGGATATCATTCAATGATGGATCATCTCCGACGGAAGAGAAGCAGAAGAATACTGCGCTGCCGCCGTTCACGATTGCTTCCTGAAGGAATATGATCTTCAGATTACAACTAGGTGTTCAAAAGCGGCAGGTGGACTTGGCAAAGTACGTTAGTGACACCCAGTATCTCTGTTGTCAATAATTGCTTTATTGAATTGACCCAGAAACACGCAGTCGGGAACATTGCAGCTAGTATCTATATTTGATCTTACCGATGGGAATCATATGTCCCATCTTGAAAGTCAACAAACTGCCAGGTTTGATGCCAAGACTTTTCTTAGAAGACTGTTCTTCGGATAGTAAACGACAAATCGCTCGACGCCACAACGGCTGGTATCGTGAGGGTAGCATTACCTAGGTCCTGCTTGCAACATACCAGGACAGGGCTATGAGCCGGTAAGATATTTACAGTTGTACGTATTGGTTGGTTTATTTTTGATCTACCACTGTTGGCCTGAAGTTTGCGTTGTTTTAACAATGCCCAGCATTTGAGCAGGATCAACGCGGTACTCCGCCACCACCAGTTCTCCGCTATCAATTTTGTGGAAGTCACCCGATACATGTCATCACCCAGTCCTTCGAGCCAATTGATTCTGGCAATCTAGATGCTTAACTTTGAAGTGTGACTTAGCTGGGATTTGATTATCCTTCAGATTCGCAGGTCGGGTGATGATAGGAGGATTATCTTTTGGCTATTGCACAAAAAGAGCGAAATTTAAGTACCCGTTCGGCAGATGGAGAGGGACATAGTATTTAAATATTATTGTTCAATCACTTCAGCTTTCCATATCCAAAAAATTCTTTAGTCAAGTTGGCTTTTTCTTTTATTTCTCAGGCATTGCGCAACCGAATTTTACAATATCTGGTGGTACTGTACTGCTCACCAAGACAACAAATTTGTATACTATGTTCATGACACAGCCTCCACCAAATAGACAAGAACTCTTTCTATACCAGGGTAAGTTCTAGAAGGTGCTAAGAGACGCATATCTATTGGTTGTCGCTGCAGGATGCCAATCATAACATGGAATCCTTGTGCTCGCTAGTGCTCTTGCATGCTCCCATCAAGGGTCGACAGCTCAGTGCGTTGCCCTTACACTACGATAACAGCTATCAGATTTAGATTCGAGCACAACTGTGTATCTTAAAAACTCGTATCGTACAAGATCCGGTGAGCTATTTGGGTGCATGTGGCATGAGTTGCAGTAACAATTGGTCGTTCTTTAAGATACGCCTTGAACCTCGCAATACCCCTCTCTACAATGATTTCTGCCTTGTCAGGCTGACTAGTGATTCTTTCACCGAGTGTCTACTTCTAGGCTATTAGGTTGAAATGTGCGGTCTCGCGAAGTATATTTACAAATAGACTCCTGCTTCACGTCTTCTTTACTTCACAAACATCCCTTTATTTGAACTTCAACCTTGACTTACCATGGCAGAAAGGAAAGTAGTTAGAACTCCAGAGGAGAAAGCGAAAAACTTGACTCGTCGAGAGTCAATGAAAACTGCTGAAAGTCTGTACGCGGAACCGCCGCCAAACTACTCTCTAGCACCATCTGTTCAGGCTTCCATTTTGGACGTGGCCAGTGGATCGCCCTCAATGATGTCTTCGATTTCCCTCGAGGATCTCGACTTCAAACCAAGTCCGCTCGAGCTTCCAACATCTGCAGAGTGTATAGCCCATCTTAAGCTGCTACATGCCTTTGCTAAGCTCAGATATGAAGTTGGAACTCTCGAGGGGCTATTCGACATATACACAGAGAAGCTTGATATCAAGGTTCATGCGAACTGGGGCGACGAAATTTCACGAGATCAAAGTCAACAATCCGAGCATACCGAAAAGCATAAAAAAACACAAGATGTCATCGAAGCGCTTGAGTCAGACCGTGCTATCGACTCAAAAATGGCCTTACTTCCGGAACGCGTACGCGACAAGCGATGGACTATCTTTGTAACAAAAGCTGTAGACAGATTCGAAACATGGTGGTCTTCAATACCAAGCTCTGATAAGAACGCTTCAAAGATTTGGTACTCGCCTATCATCATGAAGGATTTTGATTCTGCACAGGCTGATGACCGCCTTGGTATTTCTTCTACACCCACTCGGTGCAGCTATTACTAATAAATATATAGTTTCCAAATTCCCAGTCGAAGGAGATGATCTTGACATGTACATTGGGTCCTATCTGCCTCCGCTAGATGTTCTCATGATCTGGCATTCGTATATGCTCAATCCTCGAGCCTACTTAGAGGACTCCATTCGGTACACAAAGCACGCACTTTGGCGAACATCCTTCCCTTGGCAGCTTATAAACGACGCTGTTGACTATGAGACATTCGAGTACCAACCTAATGATATTCAAACATTCACAAAGATCACCGGACGTGCATGGGATCCTCTCGAAGATGAGACCTTGAAGGAGATTACATGCCCACGATGTGTCTCCAAGAACAAAGTTCCATGGACCACTATGATCGCAACAGCCACATCAGAGGCGATGGAGTTCTACTTAGACTCAGATACAGGATTCTCGAGCCCCACTTTCCAACACACGTGTTTGTCTTGTGAATTGATCATCACTCACGAAAATTTGCGAGTGGGGAAGTTTATAAGTGATGCTGACGATGTGATAATTAAGCAAAGGCCCCTTCCTGGTACTATTCTTGGTCCATGGGGCACGCCTCAGTGCACTACGAGAGGCACCCATGTCGAAACTCACGATATGTTCTTCCCTAATCGTATCGTTGAGCACGACCATCGGTTCCAACCGACAAGTCTCCGTAAGGATATCGAAACTCTCAGCATAGAGGGCCTCAAGATAAAATTGGAAGACTTGATCCGGTCAAAGGAGAGTATTCGTATCATTAATTCAAAGCAGAAGAGACCTTTTCTTGTGGCAAGAGGAAGTAGGATCGCAACCCGCATGATGATGAGCCATTACTGGGATAATTCAAGTGTATTTGGGCTTGATCTTGTAGGTGCAGTACTCCGACAAGGTATGATATCTCCCCAAAGAACCACCTGATCTGTCTGTCATGGCCAGAAGTTTGATTAGTACTTACCTCTTTATCTGAAGGAACATTTGTTCAAAAGATGTGGAAGTTAAACTGGTTACATAGTCCTGGGATCATGGAGACTGTGCAGAGGGCTATCGTCAAGTATCATCGATTTGTGGGATTGTCAGCCGACAATCCGAATCAACCTGTCGTACCAACCCTGGATGTGGATCTCGCTTGGGTGAGTTGTAATTGAAACTGATCTGTACCTTTTCAACACGCTTGAATTAAACTGACATGTCGTATAGCATACACATCAGTTAACACCGAAGATTTACTACGGGTACACATTGGCGGAAACCAAAACGTTCATGAATCACGACGACAAGATCCCCGAATCTAATCTAAATACAGCATTCAAATGGACTTCTCAAGCATACGAGGAAAAATACGGCCAGCCTTACTCTGAGTGCTCTTGTTGGTACTGCGAATGCACACGCGAACCAACGCGCTCGTATCTGCTTAACAAGCTCAATTTGCGACAATCACCACTCAGCGTCGAACGACTAGAGGAAAAGAATTTCCCGAAAGATCCATATCTCGCACCGCATGTCAGTGCCCACAATGCTATCAGTTTTACAGATGATCGTAGCGCTCTAGAGAAGAGACGCGAGCTTGAAGAGCTAGATAAGCTGTACGCAAAGGTTTGCAAACGTTACCAGAAGAAAAAGGGCTCCAAACCTCCCGAACGTAATGACCTCGCACTTATGTATGGTGCATACGGAATGCCGATAGCTCCGATCGGCCCAGCATATGTGCCATCGTATGCAGATGACAGCGTCGGCCGATCTAGTAGCAATGGGGCCTGCGTCGCAGGTACTTGCTCTGCGAGCGCAAGTCTCGGAAGCTGTGCTGGTGGAACTGGACCACTGGGTTTTGCGTTAAGCTGTGGCGGAGTTGGGGGTAGTGTTGGCGGTGGTGGATGTGGTGGTGGTGGTGGATGTGGCGGTGGTGGATCCTGAGCTCATCTACGACTTTTAACACGATCGCTACTTTGGTTCAAGTATTAAATCTGGTAGGGTAAATCAATCTTTTCTCCAAACATCAACCAAAACTATATTTTGCTCTTGCCGCAACCTCTGCGATCGCGATGTAGCTTCGAACTTTTAGAACCCAATTGTATGTGATGATCTAGTCCCATTCAGATCCACCAGTTTTTAATGACACGAATTGTGTACGTCAAATGGCTTTCTCCCTCAGCTTATCTGCACCATCTCAAACTCAGCCACGCATTGTCCCCTCCTAGAATTCATCACCCCTCCCCACTCGACACTGAAGTCCTATGCACTGTTCTCTAAGCATTTCTATTTGTCTTCCCCTCCGTAAGGCCAGTGTTTCACGAGTTCTCCGATAGCACCGGTATTGGGCGGTGTGCTGACTGTGCTGGGACATGTGTGAACTTGAGACGATTGGGGTGTGAAGCCAGGCTAGGAATCAGTACAAACTGGAGAAGATGAACATCTAGACCACTGACACGGTAATGTAGATATGTGAAAATTGTGAGGTGAGTTTTCTTGTCTATAAAGTATGAAATACTGCTTGTTAGGAAGAAATAGGGTATTTCTAAGTGTGACTACTATATATCTATGGAAATCTATTATCCACATGATGTGGTGGGAATCAGCCAACATGCCTAAACTTCCGAAATGCCCAGGTTGCTAGATGCAACGAAACCAAACGCCGAAAGAAATATGTTCATGGTAATAGGTGAATAGCTTCGTAATATGCGGTTGACTTCGGATGCTGTAAACGAAAGAAATATCCCGAGCGCACAAGATAATGGTAGGATAGCCTAGAGTGACTTGGGCATTGATGGCTGATAATCATTTGATACAGTCATTGGCCATGATGTTTAACTCTGGAAGTCATAAGAAATCATGTTACTAAGAATCGACCTTTTTGAGTCTGTGGAAAACTCTGGCATAGCTCCTGAACACATGATACGTGGGAAAAAAAGCTTTTCGACACTTCACACGGTCGTCCACTGTAATCCTTTGATTGCCAAAACCGTCATAGTCGAGCAGTTTTTTGTATATCAATCTCTTCAAAAGCTTAGTTGTACTCAGATCATATTGGCGATTGAGCTCAGACCCGCTGTTGTCGTCCTCATTCCCATAGTCTCGGGCTCACTGATCTGATGCGCAAAATTAAGGTATGAGGGCGAATTCGTACCAGAAAAGGCAGACTGATTATTGAATGCGAGTAATGGATTGTTGAACAAGGCTTCGGCAGGGCTTTCTGGGAAAGATGCTGTTGTTGGTGTGCGCAGGTGATTCATGGATGATGGCGTGTAAGATGGGTGGTATGCCGGTGTAGATGTCGGTGTGTAGGAACCATGCATTGAAAACGACGATGTTGGGGTGTAAGGCTGATACATCGAACCCGTTACTGGCGTGTGGAATGCTTTCATAGTGGGTGTAGCCGTAGTCGGCGTTGGGCAGGATGTGCTGCTCGGGTAAGATGTTATCCTCAGCGGCGGTCTAGTGTTTGCAGTAGACATGGAAGGCGCCGACGTGGTTGACATGCCGAATTTTTGCAGTGTGGCAGAACCGGGTACTGGTACTGGTGTGGAAAGACGATTGGGAGGTGTCTTTACTTGTGAGAGGTCTTGCTTGATGGGATACGAAGACGAATATGCTGATGCAGACGACGTTGTGCGTACCCGGCCAGCTTGCGTTTCGCGACGCCTTTTTGGTCCATCTTTGACCTTTGGGTGTGTGTGACACTATTGGTAGTGTTAGAAGTGTAAAGTTTGTAGAGCCTTCAAGGTGGTTGTCTGGTGAGTGGGTACTGAGATGGCTAAACACAGCTGCCTGAAAGAATATGAAGTATTTACGAACCTTGTAAGCGTGTCTGAACCATGTTGTCCCTTTCTTCTTACTGCTGACTAGCGCGATCCAGTCGCCACAGCTTCCACAGAGCCCTTCCCAGACATCAAGATTGCCTTCTGTTCGGCGTGTATCTTGCGGTCCCTGGAATGCGGCGCCTGTAGCTGCGCTGACGCCATGAGTGAACGATTTATCATACCAAAATGCACTATTCTTAAGTACGAGCCAACGTCCGGGTTTACAGAGTCCGCACCACCCCTCGCGTTTATTACCATGACCACGGACCCACCGTGGAGTGTAAAGATCGCCAGTAAATCGAAGATCTTGCTCGTGAGGTACAAGATCCGGGTCTGAAGGGTTCATATCGGACTCCGGTGGATTCGAGGGCTCTTCGTGTAGCGATGAAAAAAGATCAGGTGGATCAGAGAGGTCTGCGAAGTGTGATGAGCAATTGCCGTGGCGATCCGCGTTACTTGAGAGTAGGCGGAATAGTCCTTGTGAGGGCAGTGGACGAGGTAATTCAAGGTGGAACGGTTGTTCTGAAGGCGTGAACATCGGGGAGTTGTTGGCATGGAGAGAATGGTGTTGTGAGTAGAGAATGTTTTGAGTGGGCAACCCAAAAGTGCTAATTGCATTTGACCCATATGCTGGCATCGAATGGTGGGAGCTCAGGCGGGGACCAAAAGGTGCGAATCGGTCTGGGGTCTGTGATACTGACCGCGAGCCTGCAGGTGTTGATGTGGGGGCTTGTCCAGTAGACCACCTTTTGAGACGAGGACTCTCTAGCGAATACGGCGAGGATCTTACGTTGCTGTGCGATGCTGGCGACCCGCGTGACCGACTTCCGCCTCTAACGACATTGTCGTGACGGGAAGCATGTGGCGAGGCCATTGGTGACATCAGATGGGTCGCGCTTGGTTCCAGGGTACGCCACGCGTTACAGTCGGGCGCATACGAGACTGTTTCGGAGGAATCCATATCCCCGTAACCTGGAATTTCTGGCACACCGCCAGTGCTTGACATGGAATATGAGGATCCGGACGTTCGGCGAGCAGAATGGATATTGAAAGAATTCACATTGTCAACTTCGTGTTGATTCATCCCATAGTATTGTCGCACATCGATAATAGGCGCGTTTTCGTCTGGATCCAACATTGCATGATTGAAGTCAGAAATATCTGGATCCAAGGATGGGAATGGTTCCAACTCCCCACACGGCTTCTGTTCCCATGGGCCTTTGTGTGTCGTTAATAGGCTGCATTAGCAATAAGAAAAAGACGACTTACTTCTCACTATTGGCGACTGGAAATAATCAGAGCCTGCAACAGAACTAGGCGCCAGCATGCTGTTGCTAAACGCCGCAGAACTCAGAGCTGGCGACTGAGACGACGTAGCAGTTGTTCTTGCTTCAGGCTGATCATACTCTCCTCTACTCCCAACCATGGGTGATTGTGACATGGAATAGTACGGTGTGTGGGCCTGCGGTATTGTCCACGCAGGTTGAAGTGGCGATGATCTAGATGCTAGCCCTAGGCCTTGAGATTGCTGCGCTCTAGCAGTAAAATCATCATAAGAGTACATTGTGTACGACGATTTTACGGACGATGTTGAATAATTCAAGATGAAAACTCAATAAGATAGCAGTAGGCACCTGTGTTGCCAGTTAATATGAGTCTGTGTTAAAGATAGTTGCTGGTTTTGGTGAACGATAGCGTGTAGCTAAATTGTATCACGTTCAATTTTCAGAACCGTCCTCCATGTTCAAAGTCCTGTGTCGTTTACGTGTGCCAAATTTTACGAGGTGCAGGTAATTGATTTGATAGCTCGGAGAAAAGCTATTCCATTGGCAGCAGCAAAAGAGCATACTGCTAAAAGAAAATGCAAGGGAGAAGGCAAGTACAGGAATACTCACAACTGGTGCTAGGAAGCCAATCAAGGAATGTCGCTGGGTGGCGATGTTGTGTAAGCACAACTAATCTATGTGTTGTAGCTAGAACAACTCAAGTATAGAATGGAATGAATGTACAAAAAGCGAAAGTCTTGCCTGCATCCAGCGCGGATAGGAGCCCGCTCCAAGACAAATGAATAAACACAAAGATAGCAGGGTAGAAATCTTGAAAGAGAGTCCGAATGGAGGGAGAATGGCTGAGGGGATTCGATACACTATATGATAGAAACACGGATGCCAGAATCCCGAACACGATTGAGATGTGAGAGATCTTTGCGAGGTTGATACAACGGAATCATTTGGACACAGGTTTGAGAGCCGTGTCGCGAGGCGCCTTGGCTGCAGTTGATCTGGAACGGCGACAGGCGAAGCGTTCACCGAAAGAGCACATGGTGGGGGCCGTGTACTGAAGGATGGACCAGGTCGCAGGGCTGCTGGGGGGCATCACGGCGAGCAGACTTAACTGGGACCTTGACCCATTTTCCATCCTATCAACTGGCTGCAAAAGGTATATTGAGGACAGCAACGAGCCTCCCTTGCATTTGAAGCAGCGTTGTTTCCATGTTCGAAGCCTTTGCGACAGCAATGATGTGTGCACAAACAAGGAGCTGCCGGCGCATAGAGGGCCGAATTACAGGGAAGTAGTGACCGGAAATCGAGGTCCAGAGCTCAATCGAGAAGACGAACATCGTTTAGGAAAGGACAAAGTAGCAAGAGCTTTGGTTGTCGGGATTACGCGCTTCGAGAACGTACCAGGGTGCTACCGCGGTTTAGTAGTCCGTCGCGCCGTTCAATGTACGCAAGTTTGTGTATTGATCAGTGCGCTGATGTATGTTACCAATGATTGGTGCTGGTATGAATTGAGAGGGCGATCACTTCTTGATTGAGGCAGTCTAGCTGACTGATTGTATTAGCGCTGGATGCTACCGCTCCCCTACGCGACGAATCCAAAACACACTTCAAACTCAGGAGTTCTTCCACCCACCATCCTCGTAGTGTCTACCGCACCATCGTCACTGTTTCTAAAATTTACGAGGATGATTCGATGAGGATTACGCTTGACTCCATCACGCGGTGGAATAGAACCGAGGCTCTCAAATAGCATCTGCCTTGAACCTGGCACTACTCGTTTGTCGCCAAAGAGAGGCATGGATAGCCTCGCGTGGGAGATGTGATGGAAACTTCCTTAATCTTCGCACTCGTGGCGTCACTCGCGGGGCAGCCCACAGGCGAGCCTCAATATGGCATTTTGAGTCATGTTGACGTATGTCAGGCGACGGTGGGAGTATATTGACGTATGGCCAGACCTACCTTCCCACTCAATCTACTATTCGGCCATTTGCATCCTTACTTTACGCGTGCCTGCGGAAACGCCGAGCTGAATTGTGTTGATTGCTCAGCATTAAAGGATTAGTCGCTGTTAGCTAGACGGCTGCTTTCCAAAGCCTCTAGCTCTCAGGCTTATGTCTCCTTTCGATGCCAAGGTGCGTTCAATTTGCCGAAGCCGAAGAGGCGTAATGAAGAGAGTTTGTTGTTTTTGTCCGTCTCCCATGTTAAGGTAAGCGGACTTACACATGTACACATTTCCTGTTGGAGCTGTCTGACTTTCACATTTTTTTTACAAACGTATCTACTTTTCTGACTTGCTTGGAAGGCTTTTTTTTATCAACGGTACCAAGACAAGCTCAGATTATCCTCTCCTTTGCCTCGCTTGAGTACAAGCCACATGTGCTGATAACCAGGGGTCTCGTTCCCTACCGTATCTCGCATGTACAAGGTCTTTGCGTGGCGATCCCGCCCCGCATGTTCTCTTATGCGCTGTCGAGTGCTTGCATCCAGGCCAAGTAAAGAACATAAAGAATTGATTGAGACGGGATATCGACTGGCTGGGGTACGTCAGGATCTAATTGCGGCGAGTAACCGATCGCAGGGGGATTGACTTGATTGCGGTTGATGACGGACATGAGTAGGACCCTCGTCTGCAGAAGCTCAATTAATGCCCCATCTTGACGTCCAGATCTCCCGGCTGGTCCGCCGGCATCAGCGGGTGATCGTCGTGAAGTGCTTGAGAAAACCATCACCATGAGGAACAGTCAAAGACTAAACCTAGTCTATCATATACACACTCTATGCTTACAGCAACGCCTCATGAGAAAGCTTGAGTCGCATACCTGGCCTCATCTGCCGGCAATGAAGAACACAAAATACCCTGCTCAATCTTATGCCCCTCCAGATGACGTATCTCTCCGGTGAGTTAAATAAGCTTTGTGAATACTGCATATAGTGTGAAGAGACTGAGGCATGAGTTAATAACTGACTTTTCCTACTAACTTCACCGCACATCGCATGGCCATCGTTCGCGTATCGAATCCAGTTCAGCAACTAGGAAATCAATGACGTTTGTTAGCAGGCTACATTTCAACTACAAACATGCCTGGCACATTGTCGTTAGACCTGCAATTCCCCCTCAGCGTACCACAGCTATACGCCTCACCACATTGGTTATCGTGGCGCATAGGACCAGCTAGGTTGTCCATGTCCCCGAACCTCGGATCTGACAGGGTACTCGCTGGCGGAACGGGACGCGCGGACAGACTGATCGGCAACAGGAAGCGTTGGTACGAGGGTCGTCACTGGTTGAGGTGCGGCAACGATCGTGGCAGGCATATTACGAAACTACACGCCAAGTCGTAGACGGCTGCAGCACATTACGAGCGAGGAAATTTCCTGATGACGCTAAACTGATCATTCGGACGGTTAGGGCGGACGGCAAGTGTAGAGGGTAAGGATAGCCTTGATGTAGATCTGACACTGACGCCTTGCTGACAGATATGAATAGCTTTACATGGTATCTATGGCACGCACACACTCCACCGTCGCCGCCGCCGCAGCCCAGACGGAAAATTGATGCATCGCAAGAAATTAAACAGCCTACACGACTCAATCTGCAAACTCTATTCAGGGTCACGTTTCGACACATTTTATCTGCCAAGGCTAATGGATTACTTTTTTTACAATTGCAAACTCTACCTCTCACGCTCCCAAGCATTATGCTTTCCCAATGTGAACTTCACACCCCCCATTTACAGTGACAAATGTCATACTGCTGCGCCCCGTCCCCTTTTTCGCTTCAACATGGTTCTTCTTCGGCATGTCGTTTTCGTCAACCAACTCCAAATCCTTGCCCTGTAGGTGCAGGCTTCCGCTCATCGATGTCCCATTCACATACCCCTCCCATTCTTGCGGGTATGTCAATTCCATGGCGCCAGACGCTGTAGTGTGCGTGCTCACTAGCCCACTCATGGGTACACGTTTTGCCTTGTACGGCGAGCGGAGAGTGAGACTGGTTTGCCCCGACTGCGTGTGTGTATCGATTGTAGAGGGGTATTCACCGGATTTGTACGGGAGCAAGTCCGCAGTGACAAACCCGTCGACTGAAGTGATTACAGTCTTGGAGCCGTGGATGAATGTCCCGTCTACCGAGCCAACAGTTGTATTGATATACGTTTGGTAGTCGCGCTCCGGGATACGTTTACGCTCAAAGTCGACACGGATGCTGCCCGCGTGCGACTCTGCCTTGAAAATTGCTACTTTTGACATGGCGTCCACGGCAGGCTTAGGCTCAATGTCCACGCTAACAGAACCGCTTTGTGTTTTGATGGCCACCATATCAGCGAGGGTGTACTTTCCACTGATAGATCCAGATGTAGATTCCAGTCGTGTCTCACGGGAGTCAAACGCAACGGAATCCAGGGTCCCCGTGCCCAGTGAGATGGATGTCGAGTTTGTGACGGAGAGATCGACGCCTTCATGGATCTGCATGCCCATGTGTGTAGACCTGACGTTCAAAGTTTCCAGGCGTACCCCAGGGGCCGTGTAAATGACCACTGACATACCAAGACATGCTGTCCCTGTGCCTGTTCCAGCGCGCGTATTTCCACTCCCAATTGTGAGCCCTGTTGACGTGGATGTGTATGCGACGCTATCAACCCCCACAGACGGGGAAACAGCATACGACATCCGCGCCGTGATGGTCCCCACGGCTTGACCCGCCGGCGCGGATACGATGTGTATCCACCCAGATACACGCTTGTATGGCCCATCCTGTTGGCGCACCGTCTCCAAGATGTTTAGCTCGGCGGGGGACGCAAAATTATACTCTTCGGTTCGGACGACGTACTCCTTTCCGCATCGCGCCGGCCAGCGTATGGGGAAAGCTTGTATTGACTGCGCTGGAGGCAGGGAGTCGTCAATCGACGCTGGAGTAGTTGGTGCGGAACTTGGTGTCTTCTCTGCCTCAGCTTCTGTCTCTGCAGCCTGTGCCGGTGTAGTCACAACCGTTGCCTATACTCATTCGTCAGCCACGATTTGATTTTGTCCAATCCCGTTCTTCAACAACTACCAATCCTCAGATCCATCTCATTAAGAAACAAAAGGAAAGATGTTTTATAAAAAAAACTTACCTTCCATCCCCCCCACTCTCTCTCAGCGGCCAACATTCCAACCAACCCTACCACCACTATCCCCACGACAACCACGGCCGCCACACGTCTAACCCACCCTCTTTTACTCCAATGCTTACCACTGCTCCCCATTCTCATCCCCCGTCTATACCACTTCTCTCTCGCACTCTCCGCATCACCATCCGCATACTCCCCAAAAGAAAGGAGTCGCGCGCCCTCCCCCGAAAATGACGCGCCAGTATAGAGACCTGGCGTAGTGGCTTCAATGTAACTTGGCGGAGGGGCATCATCATCAACGTTATGGCGGGGTTGTGGTGTAGGTATGGATGTTGATCCGTGTGGCGGAGAAAGATTGTGTGTATTGGAGTTTGAGTGGAGTTGCTGATCCGGTGTGATGAGGACTTGTGTGTGCTGAGGCCGCGAGGAGCGCGCATTCGCTAGATGTGTATTTATGAACATGACTTTTAATATCTTTCAGTATATCTGATTCACTCTCTTCGTTTTGGGGCGAGAGACTATGGGAGATTCTGTGCATAAGTGTGATGTGGGTGTGGGTGTAGGTGTGTTTTTATCCACTCGGTGCCAAAAAGGCGAAATATCAAAAGCGAGAACAGGAAGAAGAAGAAGAAGAAGAAGAAGAAGAAGAGGGGGAGGAAGAAGGCACTGAGGCATACACACATACATACCCTAATGCATTTACTCATGCACACGCGCGCATGCACTACTTTCCGAATTCAATTTCACAACTTTACTCCCTCCCCCCCCCCTTCCTCCGTCCCGGCACACGCACCCCTACAATCCTACAATCCTACAACCCAACGGCAAATTCCTTGGTCTTGCAGCCTTTTCTCTCTCGGTTCCTCACACATGCGACATGAAAGTGCGGGGAAGAAGCAGTGTTGAGACGATGCTGGCACGGGGCGTGTTTTGCAAGTGTCGCAGGTTTCGGTTGCGGCATGTCATAGGCATGGTAGTTCGCTGCGTCACTAAGGGATCGCGATCTTTGAAGATTCGCGAGACATGTTTGCTGTTTTGATTATTATTACCTTTTATTGCTTTAATATTAGTGGGGGAGCAAGCGGGAACGAGTACGAGAACGAGAAAAGCCGAGAGGAAGAGAGAAAGCGAGAGCGAAGGAGAGAAGGAGAGAGAGAGAGAGAAAGAAAGAGAGAAAGAGTCGAGAAGCGGTTTAACTATGCGTTAGCATTGACATGGCAGCAATATTTCAGATAGAAGAATGATATGCATTGCAGGAATGGAAAGGAATAGGGTATCTTGTACAGAATCTAGAAGAAAATAGCACAGCGTCTACTGAGTTTCCGCGCACGGGCGGAGAGAAGAAGAAGAAGAAGAAGAAGAAGAAGAAGAAGAAGAAGAAGAAGAAGAAGAAGAAGAAGAAACAATCAAAGCCCATAGACAAACGTTACTCTCTCGTCGCCTTCTCTCCCCCCTCTACCCGCCTCTTCGAGCCACTCCGCAATCGACTTCATCCCTCTCACTCCCTTGATGCTACGTGCAACTCTCCCAATCCACCTCCTCTCCTCAAGCGGGCCTCTCCCCTCCCGCTTCTCCATGTCCACGTCCTCTTCACTCCACGATCTAACCACCACTCTCCTCCTTTCATTCTCCTTTTTCAAGTTCCTATAGAACAGTACATACCCCACCGCGGCACATGCCACGCAGCCCAGGGTCCACCAAAAAGGGACAATGTACCCTGCCTCCGCATACCGGGGTTTAAATAGCATGGCGGATAGAACGCCCGCTAGATTGCCCCACCCGTTGACGCCAAGTAACAGCGCGCGTTTTCCAGGGGAGGGTGTGTTGTCTGAGATCCACGCGACAGTCAGCGGGGAGGCGATGTAGTTCCCGCTGACCAGGACAGTGAGGGCGAGATATCTGGGTATAGCCCAGGACGTGGGAAGAATGACAACGGCAGCGAGACCGGTGACGGTGATGGCGAGGCCGTAGAAGATGGGGAGGAGGCGGATGCGGTGTTTGTCACTGTAGCGTGCGAAGACGTAGAGTGTGATGGCGCCGCAGATGTGGGGTGGGGCGGTGAGGAGGTTGATGAATGCGGGAGTGGAGGATTTGGTCAGCGGGGCGAGGACCAAGGGGAGGAAGACGGAAAAGGCGTAGACGGGGACGGCGGAGAGGATGTTGCAGGCAAGGAGGTGCCAGATTCTGGGGGAGAGGGCTGCAGAGAGGATGTCGTGGGGGGTGAGGCCGCGGTCATCAATGGAGGCGTGTTCTTGCGAGGTGGCCGGGGGTTTGGAGGGGTGCAAGAGGCCTCGAGACTCGTCGTCGTAGATTCGCTCGTGGTCGTCCTCGTCGTTGTGAGGAGCGGGTGCCTCGGACTGCGTAGCTCGGTCGCGTATCACTCGTGAGGATGCGTAGTCTCGCTCTTCTGGCGTGAGGAACCACGCCGTCTCGACGCTGTGTGGTAGCCACATGAATCCTGCCAGTGCGACAACGACCGTCAGACTGCCCTCAATCAGGAACAGCACCTGCCATGATTTCCACCTGCTGTCCTCGCCCTCGCCATGTTCACCGTCACCGCTCCCAAAGCGCGAGAAGACGAAGTAGCTGATGATGCCGCCTAACGCACTTCCCACGGCCGCCTGCCCGTAGAACAGCGACAGTCTCCGTCCAAACTCGAAGCGGGTGTAGAACAGCGACAAATACGATACGGTGACGGGGTAAAAGCCAGCTGTGCACAGATTAGCTTGTTGTTGCAGTGCAGACTACACCACTCTACACCACACCACATCACATCACATGATACCAAACCACACTCCAAGCACGTACCTTCCAAACACCCAATAACTACCCTCAGCGCATACAACTCCCACCTCCGCTTCACCCAAACGTGCAACGCCGTGCTCACCCCCCACAGCGCCATGCAGCTCGGCACCCACAGCACCATGCCATAGCGCCTCCCCAGGGCCGCGCCCACGGGCTGCAGCGCGACAAAGAACGCAAAGAAGAGGGCAACAGCCGTGTTGAGATCTGATTTGGCGAGCCCGATATCAGTGGTGAAGTGTGCGGATTCAGCGTTGCCTATCTGTGGTGTAGACAATGGTGCATCAGTACAAACAAACAAAGCCCCTCGCGCGCCAACACCAGGGGAAAAAAGGGACGTGTGTAGGAGAGAGAAGGCGTACATTCGACTTGTCCAGCGAGTTGAACAGAAACAACAGCGCGAGAAAGGGCAGCAGCAGGCCGTCTAGCTTGCGCAGCGTGGACGTGTGGACCCGCGCATCGACGGGCAGGGCATCCTCTGCTTCGTCGGGCGACATGGCGGGCGTGGTTGTGGTGGTAGTATCAGTGGCAGTGGCAGTGGCAGCAGCTGTTGTTTGCACGGATGTTGGGGGAGCACGCGCTTGGGGACCTGGGGAACCTTGGGGAGCAGCTTGGGTAAGCTCGTACTGATCACCGGCCATGCTGTCGGTCAAACCCCGGCGGTGAGCGAGAGCGAGAGGGCGCGCGAGAGCACATTACGCGGCGCGTGATGCCGCGCGAGTTACCTCGTGCATGCTGCTGGTGTTGGTGCTGATGCGCGTGCTGGTGTTGCCCGTGGTGCTGCATGCGCGTGCGCTGCTTCTCTCTAGCCGTTGGACCCTATCGGTGTGCAGGCCATGGTGATTGGAGGGGAGGGGGGAGGGCTAGGTTGTCGTCTACCTATCGCATGGGTAGGGGAACTCAACGTTTGTTTTTATGAAATGTGAACTTTTTTTAATTAATTTATACTACAGTGTACATGATCTTGCTTCATTACTATCGAATCTCATTGTATCCATCATCGTCGGACCATCACAAATCTCTAGCACTTACTATGTCCACCCCCTCCAAACACCCTCACCCCCTTGTAATACCCCCAGGCAACCACCTTGCACGTCCTCTTGTGCTTCCTCTTATTACATACCTGCTTCATATCCGCGTGGAACTGCTTGTCAATCCGCTTCCTGCTGTGATGATCAAAGCGGCACTGTTTCTTGTAGTTGCGATAGCCAAAGTCGTGCCGGTTACAGGAGTCTTTGACTATTGCCATGGAAAACAACACCTTAGCATTAACCCCAAATGTAGCAGCAGGAATGTAGTAATGCTTTGCAGAGAAAAGAGAGAAGAAAAAAAGACATACAGTCAAACCCCGACGGTGCATCCGCCGCCCGCGAGCATCCATTCGATGTCCACTCTAACTTGTCCCCATATTCCTTCCGATTCCGCGCCTCCACAAAATCTGCCATGGAAAACTTGAACAGGAACCCGTCCGTAATCTCGCGCAGATTGAACCACTCCCTGCGATGGCTGATGTTTGGCGAGGACGAGTTGGGCGGTGGTGGCATGCCAAAGGGTGCACACAGCGCAAAGGGCAGCAGGCCCAGAAAGAGGAGAATGAGCCTGAGAATTAAGTTCATGGTGGTCATGATGATTTTGTACAAGGGTTTTTTTTTAATAAGGTGAGATTTGTGAAGATGAGGAGGAGAGAGAAGAGGAAGAAGAAGGAGAGATTTATAGATTTTTTCCAAAGACAACAAAAAATTAGTTGAGTTTTCAATTGGAATGCATCCTCTACTCAGGTCTCCAATTGGCTTCGAACTAGGTAGGTAAAGCGGGTTAGTTGTGGTTCCTGTTGCAAAATGGTCCCTATAACATTGAAAGGTATGGCCATCGTACCATGGTTCGGCGTCCGACTGTGAAAGAACGTGGATGCCTTTGAGTTTATTGCACAGGCATTGGTTACTTTTCAGGTGACCCAAGCATAACCAACCTCATACAATGGTTTCAAAGAAAAATGCGTAGTCATCTCCTTGAAAACAGACACCAATCGACTGCGGGGTTGCTTGGGTGTGCAAGTCGAATGAACGATACCCTTGATCAGTTTCTTCTACAATAAGCATGTAAAACGCAAGTTCATTGTGATGCAATCGACCCAGGCGGGGGATGGCGTGTGCTCTAAAACACCGTGTGGCATCTGTTTGTCGTTGATTGTGCCGCATTGGTAAAATACGGATTTCGAGTCTGTCGTCGCTCCAACTCCTTCCAAGTCTGGAGCCCGGGCATCCATCCTGGGCCTGTGCAATCAAACTTATTAATAGAGATTCATCACCTGCACCACTGCACTCGATCAACCACTCAAAACCCGCAATCCCTTGTGCAATGCCATTCATTGGTCTACGAGCAACTCTCGACTACTTTTACACAATCTCCATCCCTTCTCTCTCATTCCGTTTCCACGCCTACAACTTGCTGATGAACAGACGGGCGGCGAACAGGCGGACGCGCTGGGGCAGAATGTACTTGGACATGACGTAGATGAGCGTGGGCAGCAGGACAAAGGCCACGGTGGTCTCGTTGACGAAGAAGAAGGGGATCAGCTGGGGCATGGCCGACTTGAGCATCGTCTGTTGCGCGTTAGCCATCCGTTGTTCCTTGCCCGCGCATCTTGCCCCGTCCCGTCTCGGCGTACCATCTGCTGGGGGCCGACCTCGGCCTTCTTGTTCTGCTGGGCGGCGAGCGCAGGGCGGGCCATGGCCGCGGGGCGGACGGCCGTGGGCGCGCGGAAAGCGGCCCTGGCGAAGGGGCGGAGGAAGCGGGCGTTCATCGTGGAGGCTGTCTGTAGGCGGCGGGTCAGCGCGCTGTGGTGGCGGGGAGGGGCCAATGGGTGGCGGAGAGGCTGCGGGAGGGGGGAGACGCACTGGACGGCGGTGTCGAGGGCCCGGGGAGATGACTGGTGATGGTGGAAGCGGTGGGCAATGTTGGACTCGTCGTCGGGCAAAAGCTGCGCAGCTGTCGGCGCCGGAAAGAGCCGCGTCACGTGGTCATGCCACCCGACTACTTCCTCCCCACCTTCTCCATGTCCGCCTCGATTCTCTCTTCGGTGACGACTGCTGCATCTCACATGACGTCTCACATGACACGGTTCTTGAATGGCGCTGGGTGGGTTTATTTGCTGAACCATCGCCGTATACCCAGCACCGTGGCCCTGACACTCTGGCGCCAATGCTACAACTCCTAACATGGACATTGATATCTCATCTCATCTCACCAATATAGTCACATCATCACCAAGCACATTCTCTGCACCACATCTAATGGTCATCATGGCCGCAACTTTCACCCAGCACCTGTCATGACGCCCTCGTTCACCCCTCTTGCAGAGGCTAGCTTCCGTTGATCCGCATCGGATGGAGGGCGTGCCATAGATGTAAAAAGCAACACTCCGTCCTCTTGTTTTACATGTACATCCATCAAAAAACTGATATATGACCGCGCATCAAAATGGTCATTGAAAAGATCATGATAATCGGGGTGAGTAGCCAACCTCACAAGCCGACTCTTCAACTCACTCTCTCAGAACTGGGATCTTGGTCTCAGCATTCTCTCCGCCCTCCTGCCCTCCACACCCCACCCAAACACTCCCAAATATCAAATCTCAATCCTCACTTACCCATCCCAAACCCTCTCCCTTCCCTCCCGTATCCCCCCGTCTACTGTCCAACACCTAAAATCTGACTTCACCCCCTCCTCCCTTCACGCCACCTTTGCAAACCTCGACCTCCTTATCAGCACCACCTCAGGCGGCGACTCTGACCTTCAAACCCTCATCATAGACGCCGCCGTCTCAGCACACGTCCCCCGCTTCATCCCTCATGAATTCAGTCACGACACCCTAAACTCCCAAATCTGCTCCCGGATTCCCAAACACGCCGGCCGCGCAAAAGTCCTAGCCCACCTGCGTGACATCTCCCAGCGCACCAACAGCAAAGGGCTGGAATACGTCGCCATCGCCACAGGCTACACACTCGACACCTCGCTCCTCAACGGCGCAATGGGCTTCGACATGGAATGGCACAGCGCGACCATCCACGGCATCGGCACCGAATCCTTCGCCGCATCGAGCCTCGCTCACATCGGCCGTGCAGTCTCATCCGTAGTCCAAAACTGGGACAAGGTGAAGAACCAGTACATCTACGTCGCGGGCGTGATTACCTCTGCCAACGAGGTGCTGCGCTCGGCGGAAAAGGCAACAGGGAGGGAGTGGACGGTGGGGAATTACGATATCGAGGATTGTGTTGCCGAGGGGCAGAAGAGGATTGAAAAGGGCTGGCCAGATTCGGGCATGTTTCTGCTGGAAAGGAGTGTGCTTTATGATGAAGAGGTGGATGGGGTGGGGAGGTTTCGAGGGCAGAGTGTGAATGCGTTGTTGGGGTTGGAGGGGGAGAGAATAGAGGAGATTGTGAGGGATGCGTTTCATGATTTGACGGAGCATGGGAAGCCGGGTTGTGGATGTGCGGGTTGATGATGAGTAAGATGATGTGTATGGCGTTGTTGGATGGGTGGTGTTACATCCTTTTGGTCATATTTATCCATGTAGTAGTAGATTTGTGCGAAAAGGTGTCCGTGACGGAATAGATTCCACGATATGGTATTGTACAGTCGATTCGGTTCGGCTGCTAGGCGGGGCAATGTGGCATTCATAGACACGAGAAAAAGATGGATTATGGAGTCTTGAATAGGCAGGTAGGATAGGAAATGCATCACGTCGTAAGGATCCATGTAGTCAATAGTCAATAACTGATGAGAGATTTGCCGACCTTCAACAACGGCGTTCGATTCGACATGAGAGCATGACAAGGCACAGCTTAAACCCACACTTTTTCTAACTTGTTCTCATGCATGTGGTTCTGCTGCAGCTGTGATACAGGGTGTTTATCATGCAGCCTACCGACAAAAGAGTCATTGTCGTCTGCATGGAGACTTTGTAAATGAAAACAACCATTTTTCCCCTTTAAACATCGAAACCCCCCCACATATCGCTCCAACGGCCGAATGACGAGACGCCGCGTGCCATTGCATGGGGTCTGACGTCCCTGAGAGGCTCAGTTCTCGACTAAGATGCAGCTAACATGTTCCTCCCGCATGGCAGCGCGTCGAGTGGGCAACGAACGCCACCACTTCTCACGGCCGCCACAGACTGTGGAAAAGAAATTTCGTAAACTGCAGCGAATAACGACGAGCAACGGGGATGTGCAAACATGACAGGGAGAAGCATGGAAGAGATGCAGATGGTGAGGAGGGGTGAGGGCGTGTCACGGCAGGGCATGACAGGCGTTACGCAGGGGAACGGTCCGCCTTCCACGTCGCTAGGCCGCGCTAGCTTTATTTACCAAACAAAACGAAAGCTGAGGAAGCTATAATGCATCGCAAAATCTCCGTCTGGGCTCTAATGGCACCCCACTTTGCAGCCGTAATATTCCTGCCCACATCAATTGCTGATTCCCTGACTCTGCCATTCAAAAAGTGACCCGCTACCCCAGATACAGACACACATCCAGACCGCTCTTTGGCGCCGAAGCACGTCCGCCCATGCTTCTCCACCGACGCACAAGCAGTTTGCCCTCCAACACCAAACACCACATCACGACCATCTGTAGAAAACAACACCACGCCCGGCTGCACGCCCAGAACTGCTCGTTGAACCCTTAAAACTCGCCCTCACGGGCACCCTCCACAATGGACGGCCCTCCTCCCCCTCCCCCGCCGCACGGGGCAAACCCAAAGACTACTGGAGGCAGTCATGCACCCCCACCCCCACCACCACCGCCAAACAGCGGAAGTGGCGGCCTGCCTCCAGGCAACTACGACATATTCATCATACCACCTCACTCGGCGGGCGGTGGCTTCATCTACCTGCCCAGCATGGGAGTCCAGCGAAACAGCTTTCTCGCCGGCGCGGCCAGTGCATTTGCTGGAATAGCTGTGTGGAAGCTGATTGAGCCGCAGGTAAAGCAGTACACGCTTCTGCTCAGCCAGATTGTGTCGTCTGGCGGCAATGGCGTTATATTGCTTGTCGTCATTGTCGGATTCCTGGGCCTGATTTTTGGACAAATGATGAGTGGCGGAATGTTTGGCGGAGGCGGCGGTGGCAACGGGCCCCATCGAGGCGCTGGTGCAGGAGCTGGTACTTCAGGCCCAGGGGCAGGCTACCAACACGCTCCTCCACCAAACGGCTTCCCTGGTGCTGGTGGCCCTCCTCCCCAGGGAGCACAAGGTGGATGGGGCGGGTGGGGCGGATATCGACAGTATGGCGCCTCCTCCGCTCCCCCGCCGCAGGACAACGAGTCGGCATGGGATGATGCAGAAGAACGAGCAGAAGAAGAGCGCAAGCAGGCTGAAAAGGAGCGCAAGCAGGCTGAGAAGGAACGCAAGGCGGCCGAGGAAAAGAAACGCGCTGAAGAGGAGCACGAGCGGGCTGAGAAGCAGCGTAAAGAAGCGGAAGAGCGGCAGAAGAAGGAGGAAGAAGCCGAGGAGCGTCGCAAGAAAGCTGAAGCTGAGGAACGCCGCAAGAAGGCTGAAGCTGAAGAACAACAACTACAACAACAAAAAAGGAAGGAGGAAGAACAGCGTAAGAAGCACGAGGAAGAACAGCGTAAGAAAGACGAGGAAGAGCGAAAGCGTAGAAAGGACGAGGAAGAGCGGAAGCGTAGAAAGGCAGAAGAACAACGTCGTCAGGCGGAATTTGAAGAAAAGAAGCGCGAGGACGAACAGCGTAGACGTGCCGAAGAGGAGAAGAAGCGCAAGGAAGAGCTACGGAGACAGGCCGAGGAAGAAAGACGTATTGAAGAAGACCGTCGCAGACGAGCCGAGGAAGAGAGACGGCTTGAAGAGGAGCAACGCAAACGAGCCGAGCAAGAAAAAAGGCGTCGGGCAGAACAAGAACGCCTACGATTCGAGGAGGAGCAGAAGCGGCTTGCTGAGGAAGAGGAGAGTCGAAGACTGGAAGAAGAGCGCAGGCAGATCGAGGCTACAAGACGACGAGAGGAGAAAGAGCGTAAGCTGGCAGAGGAAGCCCGAAAACAACGCGAAGAGGAAGAGCGTATACAAGCCGAGAACGCACGCAAGCAGCAAGAAGAACAAGAGCGCATACAAGCCGCCGAGGCTAAGCGGAAACGAGAGGAGGATGAGAGGAAGCGTGCATGGGAAGAACTCAAAGCAGCCGAGGCTGCGAGAAAGAAGCGCGAAGAAGAGGAAAAGGCCAAAGAAGAGGCAGCCAAGCAAGCTCGTATCAAAGCCGAAAAGGAGAAGTGGGAAAAGGCTCGCCAGAGAGAACGAGAACAACGCGAACGCGAAGCCCGAGAACGACTTGCAAAAGAACGTGCCAAGAAGCAACAAGAAGCCCGCGAGAAGGAGCAAGCTGAACGCGAAGCTAAGGAAGCTGAGGCGCGGATACAAATCGAGAAGGAGATCCGCGAGAAACTCGAAGCCGAACAAAAAGAGATTCGCGAAAAGCTCGAGGCCGAGCAGAGAGAGATTCGAAAGAAGCTCGAAGAAGAGCAGAAAGCTCGAGCTGCGGAAACGGCTGCACGACAAGCAGCAGAACAAAAAGCTGCCGCTGACATTGCTGCAGCACAGGCCAAAGCAGACGCTCAAGCCGCCGCCGCAGAGGCAAAGGCCGCCGCTGCGAAAGCACAAGCAGACGCCGAACGAGCAGAACGTCTCAAGGCAGCACGAGAACGCGCTCAACGTGACCGCGAAGCGCGTCTCAAAGCAGAAGCTGAGAGGATTAAAGCAGAAACTGAGAGGATTAAAGCAGAAGCTGAGAGGATCAAAGCTGAAGAAGTTGCTGCTGCTGCTGCTGCTGCCGCCGCTGCTGCAGCTGCGGTACCAGATATCACTGCTCGACGCTCAACTACATATGGTGGAGTTGGTGGTGGTGAACGTCTCGATCCATATGCAGGTGCGAGAGCAAGAAGTCCACCCCCAGCTTCCGTCACATCAACACAATCATCCCCAATCAAAGCGACTATCAATCCGAAGAAGAGCTACCAGATGCCCTCAGCGTCATCCTACGCTCCCAGCGAGGACGCACAGTCTTTCCGCCCACGCTCCACAGCAACACGCTCACAGGTTTCATCCCAATACTCCGAGTCGTCGTACGCGCCCTCGCAATCGACAGCTCGGTCTACACCGCCAGCATCACGAAACGGCCCATACTCGACGACGGACCCCAACAAGATCGTCATCAAAGCAGTTTACATGTTCAACGATCTCTTCCCTAAGCCAGCTGCTCAGCTGGTAGCAGGTGTAGGCAAGGTGACGGACGGTCTTATCCTCAAAATCCAATCCGAAGGTCTCTTCATCGACGACGACGTACGCAGCATTCCTCAGCGTGAATGGGACGTCAAAGCCTGGACGCTGAAGATGGTCGAGGTATGTCCTCTTTCCCCCTATTTTCTTCCATTCTCCTATTACACCTTTTAACCTTGTACTGACTTTTTTGGAAACAGACGGGCGCCCAACCCTCCAAACACTTACACATTCTCCGCGCGTCGATCCGCGACGCAGACAACAGACGCTACGTGTTTTTTATTGACGAATCAGAGAGCTGGAAGCTGGCTATTGGGCTGCAGCGGCTGAGGAAGGGCAGCCAGGTGAGAAGTCTGCAGAGCAGCCAGATGGCGCCGAATGAGGTGACGAGGGTGCTGAACTCGGTACCGCCGCTTACATAGTTAAACGGAGAGGACATGTGTAGGAGTGTGCAAAAGGGGGAGGGGGGACTACATAGCGAGTTGAACTCGTGCGACTTGGAATGAAGAACGCGTTAGAGCGAGCGACTGAGTCATCCTGATGAGAAAAGTTATGTTCATTCATACATTCATCTATCCATATATATTCATTCACCCATCCATCCTTCCATCCGTCGTTCTACTTGATACATTAGCATCAGCGGCGGAGTTATCAATTGTAATCATTTCACCTCACCCATCACGCCAGTTTCTACATGTATAAAATATCAACTCATGCATGGCCATGACCACATTTGTTTCCTCAGACTCTCTCTCTCTCTCTCTCTCTCTCTCTCTCTCTCTCTCTCTCTCTCTCTCTCTCTCTCTCTCTCTCTCTACTCAAACTCGTTGACTGTCCTCCATCGTTTTTATTCATTCATATCACATTGTAAGTCTTGGCAGGGGGGTGGAAATGGAGGGCCTACTCGCGAGATACCGCATACGCTGTAGTGTGGCGTGGTGATTTGGGAAAAGGATTACAACGCGTGTGCCAAGTGTGTATGTACGTATGCTTAGTGGAGAAATAGGATATTCAAGTGATACGTCAAACCAAGCTGGTTGGATGCATGTGTTGACGAGATGGAGAGGAGGTGGAAGATTGTCATGATTTTATTCGGCTCAAGTCAACGACGACTTTTTAAATTATTGGTAGACGAATAGACAAGGCGAGGAGGTAAACCGCAGTTTCATTCCACAGCGTCACTTGGTATATCTAGTTTAATCGTTCACGGGCTTCGCACCTACGCCATGATATTAGCATCGGGGTCACGCAGTAGATGAGCAAGCAGAGGGTGAAGAAAAAGACTTACCTAGCATCCATCCCAATCCGCTGGCCAACGCCCCCGTCGCCGCGTTGGCCACTAGATCCCTTCTCCTTACTCTCTCCTCATGGCTCCCCGCATCACTCAGATCCATGCTACCACGGCTTTCGCCGCCCGCGTCCCTCTTGGAAGTCTGCGCCTGCGCAGTCCCTCGAAGTGGGAAGACGCTCTTTGATAGTGCCGCCGTCGCCGCACGTGTAACGTCAAACAAGCCCATGGGTGATTCTTCCACCGCACCTCTGCCAACTTCTCTTCGGGGCTGTACAGCAATTGTGTCGTTAGTGAAAGCGCCAGGAAGTTTTCGGTCTGCAGCGTCATTGAATCGTGTCTCTGCTTCGGTTTCCTGCGCGAGAAGGTTGGTCATCTCGGTCTCGCATTGCGTCCAGACGGAGAGGACTTCCTCAAGGTGAGAGGGTGGGGCGAGAAGGAGGGCTTGCGAAAGGAGATCCATGCGCTGTTCTAGACGACGGAGGTCGGGGCGTGCGTGGCTGGTATGAGACCAGGAGTTGGAGGGAGAGGTGTAGCGACCGGCGCGGAGGGCGGCTTGCCAGGGGACGTCTTCTGCAGTATGGTCTTGCTCCAAAGGATCGTGGCGGGGGGCTTTGGATGGTTTGGAAGATGATGTGGGTGGTGATAGGCGGTTTACAACGTAAGAGTACGCGGTCTCGAAGTCGTCTTCTTCGAGGGCCGCGTCGATGGCCATACCAATGACTCGACGTTCAGCAGCTGCTTTCCTGACCTCTACTACCGCTGGGTCCAATTGGGTAGATGCTTGTTCTTCATCTTCATCCATTATTGTTGCAGGCATTGAAACAACTAAGTTCTGACCGATTGATATCAAGTCGTCCAACTTGGTGTAACTGCCTTGATTTTGGGAGAGTAGTTTCTGTATCAGTGACAGAGGATCAGAGCTGACTCTGATATTTACTGGCTGAAAAGGTACGCCGTGTTGGAGGATGAGCGAATAGTAAGACATGGCGTGGGTTGCTGAAAGCAGGGCCTGAGTACGCTGGAAACGCGACGAGGATGCGAAGTAAGGAGCAAAGGTAGTGATGATGTCGGCCGCACGCTTCATACCACCCCTCGTGCGGTTTCCGTTGCTTGCATTGTCATAGTGGTGCATTGCAGATGTAAGTATGACCCTCTCAACGTCGTGAAGAAGAAGTGGAGCTTGGGGAGATGGCGACTTGATGTAGATTTGCACTACAAGAGGGTAGTGGCTGCCGTCCAGGAGAGCCTTGAGAATCTCCGTCTCAACTGTTTTCCTTTCTAGAGTACCAAAGATGCCCTGGGCGTGACGGTCATTGTCGTGCCTATCTGTTCCCCAGTTCCAAAGCCACAGCAGCTTAGATCTGATGGTCGTCCATTGGTCACCATCTTTCTTTGAGCCACTGCCGAGTGCATGTAGAATTTTTTGGAGTAAAGAAAGTTGTTCGGCATAGTCATCCCGCAGAGACATCTTGGCCAAGTGTCGGATGGACACAGGATGCTGCAAGCTCGCAAGAGTGGATGCTGAGAAGAGAATAAGCTCAAGAACACGAGCGGAGCTCTGCCCAGGTTTTGTGAGTACGTTGTCAGGCTCAAGCAGACGGTCTTCTACAAGAACAGATGTTGTGGATTCTTGTAGCACTGGGTCTTTGAGGTCGTAGGACGGCAATTTCTCTACACCAATGCCAAGATCCGGTGGAGGGTCGTAGTTGAGCAAATCAAATATCCGTCGCAGCAAGGAATGCGCCGTTTGTAGTGTCTCTGCGTCGCTCTCCTCCACCAGGTACAATGACGCCAGAGCGGTTTGCGCGTAATTCCTCTCGAGCCGACGCTGTGTGTCGTCGTCGACGTAGTCTCGTCCCTCCTCATAGCCACCCAAGTTCATATCCTCGGGCCCATCCCATTCTGAGATGGCGTGGGTAACTAGAGACAGATCCTGCTTGGACGTACGCAACAGCCAATCGAACAAGCACGCCCAATCGTCAGGCTCCTGTGCATGTTGCTCAGAAATGGATGCTCTCCGCTCTTGGCCTGTGAGCCGCCGCCTCTTGCGCTCGTTCGCCCCACACATCCATGGAGCCACGACACCCCTCAGGTCCCGCGCGACGTTTTGCGTGTCTCCTCCATTCCGTCTCCCCTGTTGCAGATTCGAGAGCTGGTATTCGACTGCACGTTTCCCTTTCAGTGGGGCGAATTCGTCGAGGGACTGTGTGGCGCTCTGGGGGTAGTACTCGTAGCTCAGGCGGAGCAGCGGCAGGACGGTCGATATAAACCACGTGCGAAGATACTCGGAGTGGCCCAGAAAGGGAGCGACGAGCTGGGGCACGAGGTCCAGCAGGCCGGTCTGGGCGTCGATGCGGTGCGCGCGGTGGATGAGGAAATGGCTAAAGAGATCCAGCTCTGTTTCTGCTGCATATAGGGGGTGTATCAAAGGCAGGAGCTCGAGTGCCTTCCGTCTCTTCTTGGCGCGCGAGTCCGACTGCCCCTCGACAAAGGATATGTCTAGAGGCGCGGCGGCGTCTTCGCCAGGACTCAGCGAGTCTGTCGCAAGCTCGTGCAGATACTCAACGTACTTGGCCGGCTCTGTTTCCTCGGGCATGTATGTGAGCAGAATGCTCAAGACCAGCTCCAGGGGCAGGTGTGCATCCCGCAGCGCTGTCAATGTCCGCAACGCCTTGACGTTTGACTCGGTCGCATACTGAACGGCGAGAAGAATGCAGTGTGGCCCGGACAGTTTTTGGAGTTTTTGTAGCGTCGCCATGTCGTTCTGTGCAGTGATATGGCGGCTATCTTTCCCAGCATGCGCGCACTATCATCGTCGTCGTGTCAAAGTTGAGGACACGCCCGCATCCAACACAAATTCGCTACGTCAACGGGCACGGACCACGCTTTCGGGGGTCCGACTCGACGTTCGTCTGCGTCACTTTCTGCAACTTCTACCATTCAACCCAAGCTCTTTGTAGGCACACCCACGTCGTGTTGTGCTGGCCAATCTAGCACGGCGATTTCCCTCCCTTCTCATTCATATCAATTAGAATTTCTACTAAATGGCCAATATCTAATCGATCATCCTTCCGCACATGCATGAGCTTCCCATGTGGTGACAATGTACTTGAAGAGCATCATTTTATCATAAAGACCTGAAGATTTGGCCGTCATCAATGTAACACAGACAAATTTTCACAAACGTCATCATTACTAGCAGAATTATTTTCGCTGCATGGAGAGTACAGGAAAGGAGCGGCGAATAACAAGTGTATGCATACAAACTACATTGCAAGTAAATGTTGGAATAATATAAACGTGGGCCACTCCTGTCGCGCTGGGGCAAGAAGCTAGACAGAACATATTGTACATTGCACGTACAACGCTTCCTCGCGCCATTTGCTGGGGAAGGAACTGTGATAACCCTCTCGATCGACACGCCGAGTAATTTCTACCCAAAGTTCTCATCTTATATCCTCAGTTGACTTAGACAGATCAAAATCAAAGCGTTTCTAGCATCATACTAAGATTATTCTAGTCCCTTACCTACATATATTTGAAATAGTCTGCATATGCAATTGGCTGGTTTCAGGTACTGAGTAGTCAAGAGTTTGCGTATTTGGTATCTTCTCAGGTCTGGTAGCAATAATTATGTCGCCGACAAAATGCAAGCATTCTGTCAGAGATGGGTCAGCCTTGGCAGAGACTTAACCTCATTTCCCTGCATGCATAGAGCAGTCACAATTGTTCAGGCATTTATAATCCTCCAAAAGCAAAAAACACAAAATTATTGAGTTAACCAGACTTAGTATGAGGTAAACTATAGGAAAAAGAATGAACCTTGCCACTCTTTCACCACCCAAAGTTAGACCAAATCATAAAATTAAAATTTGTTCGTAGACGGTGAGAGAATCGTTCGTGACACAACATTTTATACTCTAAGTTGATCCAGGCCACTGCCTCCACATCATTTAGTATCAATACATCGCTACAAAAATTCCATCTCAACCATCCGACCACTCTTACAGCAATACTCTGTCTTGGGCGTTGAAATCAGAGTCATGAACGCCACCCCTTCGCCATCAACTTCTAGATCTTCAAATACCAGCTGAAATCAGTTTACCTAAAGACAACCCTGCAGGCATTACAAACCTTGTCGACAGACAGAGGCTAGATACTTACAGGAATAGCTAGCATATGTCCATATAGGCTTTTTCCCATGAATGGTTACACAGCGAGGTGGTGAACAAGCCATATCAGTTTCGGCATGAGTGATATCCGGCGGATGGGGATATAAAAGGCTTGGCCTGTTTGCTTCTTTTATTGATAACCAGGTCTATACTAGGGATCCTGTGAACAAAGGGATTAAGTTTCATCTTAAATCGATTAGTAGGTTTACTAAATTGGCTTGCAAAGTAACTAGTTTCTTTTGTCGAACCCCATCACCTCACACTCTCTGCGGCGAGCAACTGAGCAACTCAAACACAACAGTATATTGTGATAGATATCTACTTGGATCTATTTTACAAAACATCCTTAGGACGTCGGGTAGGTTTGCATTCTTTAGAACTGTCAACCCTATCACAAATCTCTTAGAGCAATTGTATGTGCATGCTGCAATGGCTTATGCAGTGTAACCAAGGACACGAACTTCTTCGTATAGTTAGCTATGCTAATTTTGGCGCTAGAAATGACTTCCATAAATTCATGGTCGAGTTTATGTAGCTTGTAATCAAGACAAGGCCTGTGAAGCATCTACAAATACCAGCTCATTCACTCCGTCGAAAGGACACAGCGCACTCTCAAGCAGCAAGATCTCTCTTCCTCAACTCATTGCAATTCCACAGCACTTTTTCCTGCTTGAATCCTCGTCTGACTTCTGGTATGGGAATAAACTATACTTCAATCAAGCAATCAACTCCCATAAAACAACCAAAGATGAGGTTTTTGCTCGCACCTCTCGTCTTCACTGTCCTCATCGGCGCTGTAAGGGCCTCCACCATCGGCATACGTCCAGAGGCCATAATCACCCAAGACTTCTACGACACCGTCCGCCTATCAACAGATGCCATTTTCGAAAACCTTGATCAAGTGGTTCACAAGTTCCAAGAGGCCAACATCCTGCAGCCTGAGCTGAGTAATCATTTCAACGCTCTGAAAGACATCTCGGAGAAGATTAACCAGGATTCCTCCACTATCCACGTGGGTGCGGGACCCATTCTCCTACAGGATTCTGGGGTCGCAAAGCTGCTGCCTGGGTTGTTGAATGAGCTGGATAGTCTGAAACGCACGCTGCTAGATATTCAGAAACGGACGCTGCTAGATATTCAGAAACGGACGCTGCCAGATAGTCAAAAACGCAATCTAACAGATACTATTCCCAAACCTCTCGATGGAAAATTAGACCTCAGTAATAAAGAGAAGAGTGAGCCTTCAACTCAGATTAAAGGCGTGATATCAATTCCTGTAAATTTATTTTGCCGAATCCTAGCTATTTATTGTTGACCTTAAACACTACTGCTATGAATATATCGGTTGTATTTTGGAAGACAAATCGAGTTTAGGCTGGTTCGATAGTAGGAAGGTACCATTCTAGCCCTTCGTTTGGGCTGAGCAAATGATGGACGCTTCAACCTTGTTGGCCTTTAGAAGTTTGAATGTCAATTCTAGACCTTGGAATGTTATACAGCTACATATTTGATGCTCATATTAGTATATCATGCCCCTAGTTGCGTTTCTACCAGAAATTTCGGACATTGCTCAACTATTGAATTGTTTGTTCCACCCACTATATCTACTGTCAGGACACAGCTCTATCCCACTATGCCATGCAAGCCAAAAAGGTACTATGATATATCATTTGATAGATCCTGGAATAGAACAGTACATACCCTCAGGTGAAACTACTTCCTGACATCTATAATCGACCGATTTAGGATTTTTTAAGAAATGTGGAGATATCATGGAATCTATCAACGGGACTGCTTCTGATGGTGAAGTCGTCTTCTGAGGTATTCAATTGACATTATTTAATGCTATTAATTACGGAATCAACCTAGAGCTCACATGTCGTGGACCATGGACAATACATACTGGAGGCTATCTACTTAATCAGTGCTTATTGTACAAATTACGCGATTGTGGTTGATCAGGGAATATGTATTGATTGAATGGCAGACAACGGCCATTACGAGAATTTAAATACCTCGCTTGCAGCGTCACTTACAACACGCAAGAGAGGTGGAACAATGCTACTTTTCAGGGTTGCTACCCTTGATAAAGAGTGATCTGTATGATCAGTCTGTCCGATGTGTTCTACGTGTTCAGAGAGGAAACTAGTCTGTATTCTATATCAGAAGAAAAGAAAGGAGAGGAAGAATGAGTTTGTGTTGTTGGTCGAGAGATATTTGTAACATCTATCGGTCTTAAATTCGTTGGATCTATCAAACTCGAAGGACCGAAAAATATGTTGGAAAGTTGAGGAAACAAGATCACACTCAAATCAACACATTATTGAGAGTCATCAATCATTAACTCATGAATAATATATGTCTCACTTCTTTCAACCCGCGCCTACTTGGATTAAACAAGGTACCTGTATCCCTTCATCAACCTGTGTCCCTCCTCAATATCCACCCCGGCCGTCGCAGCCGTCTGCTCGGCAACATCGCCCCTGACAACCCACGCATCATCGCCGTCATCCAGCCTCTTGTTCAGTCTAATCAGCACCACCCTGAAGATGAAACATCCTAGAATGGTCACGCCAAACATGGACAACACAACACCGTAGCTCTTCCTGTACCCGTTCTCCGACATGTTCCACACGTAGCTGCCTGCAATGTTTCCAAGCTGGGAGAACGCGTTGATCATGGCGATAGCGACGGCACGCTTTGCTGGGGGACGCGGGAACGAAGAGGAGATCCAGGAGTAAAAGACGATGAAGCCCGCGTAGGAAGACGCTTGCAGAAACAGCGCGACATATCTTGCCGCGGTATTGGTTGTGCACATGCTGATTACAAAACCGACAATGCCGCCGCAGATGGGGCCGACAATATGCCAGAAGCGCTCTTGCGTTTTATCTGCGTGCCATGCGTTGATCAGACTGACAGCGCAGGCAAAGGCCCACGGCGGCGCGGACATGAGCAGAGTAGTGATGTAGCCGAAGCCCAGGGTGCGAGTGAGAGTGGGGAAGAAGGCGTTGAAGGAGAGACCGACAACGTAGGCGGCAAAAGTCAGCATCATGATGTAGATTTTCGTGTCTTTGACGGCCATGAAGAGACCGGCGAAGGCAGATTCCTCGGCAGAGTCTTCGTCGGCTTCACCAACATCTTCGGTCATGCGGAGGACGGCTACAGCACGCTCTTCTTCGGTGAAGCCGCGCGAATTGTGGGGGAGATCGGGGAGAATAAAGGCGGCGGAGATGGCAATGGCCATTGTAGCAGCGCCTTCGATCCAGTAGAGCCAGCGCCAGGCGCGGTGACCAAGAGTACCCTCCATGTTTGAGAGGACAGCAGCGCCGACAAGCGAGGAGAAGGCGTTGGAGATGAGGTTGCCGCAGAAGAGGATGGCATTACGGAGGGTAAGTTCGCGGCGAGTGTACCATTTTGAGAGGATAAGGAGGGCGCCAGGCAAGAAAGCTGCTTCGACGAAACCGATGAAGAAGCGGACTGCGACCATGCCTGCAAAGTTGTTTGTGTTGCCAGAGAGGGTGGAGATCATGCCCCAGAGTAGCATGACGATGGAGATGTAAAGGGAGGGTCGGGGAATTCGGTTGATGATCATGTTGGATGGGACTTGCTGTTCAGTCATTAGCTTTGGCTGTTGAAAACTTTGATTGTCAATCATACCATCAGAATGTATCCAACGTATAGAATCGACAAGCAAGTCGAGTACTGTGTGTTGCTGATGTTCAGATCCTCCTGCAGGCCACCAAGACGCGCAGCGGCGATATTGTTACGATCCAAGTAGTTCATGATGTAGATGACAACAAACAACGAGCATCGCATATCCAGCTTGCGCTTCAACTTCTTCTCAACCTCCGCCCTGCGCTCCGGGCTCATGTTCGCAGCCAGTCCACCAGGCCTGGTGTACTGTTCCACCGTTTGGGGCGCATGCTCAATCGCAGCGTCTTTGTGGTCCGATTGTGCCATGGTCGGAATTATCAAGTCCTCGAGCAAATAAAGCAGAGAATCCTTCTGGATTTACCCATAAACTTGGGTCAAGCAACTCTTATACTACTCCCCCTCTTGGCATAAATGTATCAGCTATTATATCCGTTAGAGCTCATTCAGGCCTGTTTGCCGCATCGTGGTGCCATCCATCCCCACAGTTTGCCCCGTTACATCACATCACTGTTGAGGCTTGTCGTGCATCGGTGCATGACAGTCGGATTTTTCTGCAGCCAAGCACTGGTCCACCTTTTTCATCGGCGTATCAACTTCCGCATTCAGGCATCCGATGGATGCGGGGATGCTGATCTCCTGGAGTTGTCGCAAGCTGGTTTGTTGGTTCCAAGGTTGTCTACTGAAGATGTTGTGTGGTTGGTTCGTTGGGCAGCCATTGATGTAATTTCGTGCTCTGAATAGCGAGTAGCCCACCACCACCATATTTTGCTAACCCAGAGATAACTCGTTCTTTTGCTGGTGACGACTCAGCAAATCCTACGTTCAATTTGAGCCGCATTGAATGTGCATGCGACTAGTCTATCGCCCCGCCTTGAGCCCGTGGGTAAACATCGGCGATGAGCAAAGATGGGCAAAATTACTGGTTTTTGCCGTGTCCGATGTCACCCGATTCGTGAGCGCGAGCGCTTGGATGCGACGTTGACTTGCTAGTGTCGCACAGCGTGGGGTGTTATGTCAACCTTAAACCTCGTTCGCTCACGCAAGCTCCGACATCCATAAAAGTCGGGGAACGGTACGAAGACGGCATAGTTGGCTTGGAGTGGTGTGGACAGATATTGCGCAAAGACTCTGAGAAGTGGTAGACATGAGGGAAAGATTGCTAAGTTGAGCACCAAAAAGTGCACTCTCAGACTTTCCTGCTTGATGTATTGCTTACAATGAAAGGTAAATATGACCTTTAACACGAAATACTTTACTCCAGTCTCCACCCCACAGTTGCACTCAGTCGGCATCCTACACGCCACCAAGCATATGCCGACTCGGCTTTAGACAAGGTCAAGCCCCCACGTTTCTCCACAACCCCATCCCCAACTCCAGGTTCTCCGACTTTTCTGCCAAGCACACAGTCCAGGAACAGAAAGAAAACCCTCGGACAACCAAATTCCGGAAGCGTACCAATGCGATACGTCGAGCTTTCAGATCTTTGTTGAACATGACATGACACAAGACAATAGTGGAAAACGTCACATGAAACGGTATGCTGAAGCGGCAATTGGGCTTTGCTTAACCTGAGAAGCTTAAAGCTTGAAAATAGAGGGGAAACCAATTGGATGTTCATATCTTGCAACCTACAATGGTTTGTGCAATTCCTGGAGTGCAGTTTGCACTATGAGGTTACGTCGGCAAGATGTCGCCCCAGGAACCGAATCACGAATCATCGTCACCCACTCTCTCGTTCATGTGGATACGCAAGAGAAATTAATTGGTATCGGTACGAGCAGATCCCCAGGAAATTTTTTCGAGTCTTGTTTCACGTCTCGATTCTAATCTAGTAGGGCAATTCTAGACCGCATCCATGCACTTACAAATGTCAGCCAAAGGCATGACAAGCACTTAACCCTGACACAGTTTTTCATCACAGGACGAATACTCCCAATGTTTTTCATTAAGAGTGCTTGGTCTACATTATTTTATTGTTATCAACTGTGGCCTGCTGACATCGCCGCCTGAAAGTTCTTCGACATTGTTCATGAATGTGTGTACAACGTATCAGCACCTCATCAACAGCAACACTTAGCTTCTTTTTAGTAATCTCCATCGAATTCTCTCCTTTCTCCCAGCGAAGCGCTTCACTAGAGTTACTGTGGTTGCAGCACCTCGTCGTGCCGGCCGTTCAGCATTAGTAAAGTTCATTAACCCCACGCTTCGTCGGGAATATCATATGGAGGTTCTGCGCGAGGAAGCGGTATCCCGCCGTCTCTTGGTCCGCGAGCTGCTGTGTAAACGAATTGAAACCGTTGCTGCTAAAAATCTAACCATAACATAATGCTGCGTAATGCTCTCATCGCTGAGTAACGAACTTTAGTCCTTCATGACATGATTATAAAGAAGTGTTAACATAACACTCCGCAGTCGTCGCTGGAGATGAATTAACTAGATCATATTATTCTCTGGCAAACGCACTGAATTGCGGGGTTTGCCGCGGAAGATGTGTTTACACCTGTGGTAGAACTTAACTTACTAGTGAGTGCAGCCGTCGAGTCGCGAGACAACTGCTAGAAGAGCTTGAGATGTGAGACAAGGGGTGTCATTGTACTCACGTGTGACCTCCCCAGCAGCTTGTTAGCAGCGATAACTTTGAGCAGGGGTTTGCATTATACTGCTCGATCTATGGAAACACTGACGAAGCAATATCATATGCCTTTACCTATGTACTATTCTGGAAAGAAAAAAAGCTGGACATTCGAAAAAAACATTGGCATATGCCGGAAGAAGAAGTAAATGAGCTAATAGGAAGGGTATATGTCACCCTCTCCCCTCTCCCCGAAAAGATTTAAAAGGGTGTTTCGAGAATCAACGTTGTTCAATCAAGTCTTCGGATCATGTCTACGAGACATGACAGTTGGCCCGGGAAAACATGGCCAAGCCGAATCATGTGCACAATCCCACCTATCGCCACTCAATTGTCATCTTTAGCATCTTTCCCATCTTCGTTGTCATCATCGTCATCGTCATCCTTCTTCCCTTCCACAGTCTCCATCTCTACCGCCCCGCTTACAGCCCCCTTCGCATCCCTAGTCACAAACCTATACCTCCCACCCTCCCAGAGATCTTTGAACGTCAACTCCTTCGTCCTACCTAAACTCTCAATCGCGCTAATACGATCGAGTGTCGCCTCTAGGAACTCCTCGAAGCCAGGCTCGGAGCAGATCTCATCAAAGGCGCGCTGCATAGGCACCGAGTCTGCGCGCACCATGGCGTGTGAATCGATGCTGAATATGGAGAGATCATGGTGCTTGCGGATGAAGTCGGAGCGCGTCATGATGAAGCGTGCCCGGTGGAGGGGGATAAAGGGTAGGATGTGGCCTGTGTCTGGATCATAGGTTTGGTCCATGGTTTTGGAGAGTTTGTAAAGGGCATTAGCGAGGACCATTGCTGTAGACTAGCATGAATTAGTCATTCTGATCAAGCGATGATGAGTGAGAAGTGGGAACGTACCGCATATTTCTGCTGATCCATCACGTCGTCGTCCATTTCCTCGCCGAGAATAGCACAGTTGTTAAGGAACCAGATCTTCTCAATCTCGCAAATTTGATCGCATTTGTCTAGCATGTCCGGAGATTTGGCGACACGGTTGAGGAATGTGAGACGGCCACCGATTCTGTCGTATACATCAGCCAAAAGTGCGTCGCCCGGCTTCTCATGCCAGTATTTCATTCGATAGTTTCTGAGGGCTTGCATAGCGCGGTCTTTACAGAGGTCCTTGATTTGATGGACCTCCATTCGAGTGGCATGATGCTTAAGTCGCTCAAACACCCAATATTTGTCCGAATTAATGATGACAGTTGCGAGGTTGGACGCTGCCCACTGCTCTGCGCGCTGCTGGATAAGTTCAAGCAGATTTCGACCATCCTCATCGTCGTCGATTAGATGCGCTTGGTTGATGATGAGGATGAGTGGCCTCCCTATTTTGGCTCGTCGTCGCAACGCCACTTTTTCCAGTTTGTTGAACGCTCGCTCGATGTCTAAAATGGCTCCGGCATCGCGTGGCCCACGGATAGAGAACAAAGACCCAATGTTGTCTTCGTGGTATTCAAAATCCAAACAACGTCCAAGACGGACACGGAACACTTCAAGATCTGCGTGGGCTTCCATCATGGAACATCCCTCTCCATTAATCTTGGACATGGCATCGATCAACATGGAGCTCTTTCCAGTACCCTTTTCGCCAAGCAACAGATGGTAGCGACCCTTAGTCTCACCCGATATGATCTTGTTAATCTTGTCCTGCTCGTCACGTGGAATCCAACGGTCGTATTCAGTGTCGTCCTTGTTTTCCAATACCTCAGCCTGTGTAGGTTCTCTTGGGATTTCCTTACCAGTGGCGGCAAGGTCAAGAACTGGGTCACCCTCTCTGAAGGCATTCTCCATCTTCTCAAGTACGTTCCACTTGTAGTATTTGGTGTAGCCAATGCCCACGCATGCTAGGATAAAGATGCTAGCACCAGTTGTCGCCGCGGACTCGAACATTTTCCATCCCGTTGCCTTCCATTGCTCCTTCTTTGCCTCACGCTCCTCCTCTTCGTTGATGTGCTCGGTCGCATCGTCAATTGGATTGGGCGTGTCATTCCCCGGCGCTGGAGGGCCAGATTGGCCACTGAGTCCGCGGGCAAAAGGAGGTCGACTCGACCGGAGTTCAACAGGACCAGCCTGCTGTAGTGTGCGCAGACTAGGATGTGGCTGCTGGCGCTTGCACGCGATGAAGCAACGCGCAAGTGAGGTCCGGGCGACGGATCGTAACATTAACATTATGCGTGTCGCGTAAGAGACGCGTGCCAAATGGGGACACGACTAAGACACGCAGGCCAAGAAGAATAAGAAGACAAAGAAGAAAAAGAGAGCTAAATGAGAGACAGAGACATGTGCTTGGTCAGTGATGGACTGCGATGAAGAATACGCCAGGAGACGCGCAAGACGGCTTGTGAGGGGGTTTGTAATGATGCCGCACGCTGAGAGACTAGTGGAGATTCGTGGCTGAGTCGTTTCCATGGCATGGTGGGGAGATGTAGGTAGCAAAAGGAGCCACATTCTTGCTGCAGACAGCTCAACCGTTGTGAATAGACGTACGCGGCCAAACGGCCTCGAGATGCGACGAGCACAGAAATCCCAACCAACTGGAAGCAATCGTCAGCTGGAGTAAGCGTGCATCCATGTGGCTTCCGAGATTCCGAGCGCATCCTTGTCGACGTCACGTGGGGCTGCAAATCAGCTTGCGGTTCCAGCCGAAATGTAAAAAAACATTCGTAGTGCAAATCGCTGTGGTTCCCTCCCCACCACAGCGTCAACGCATGCCATTGTACATTAATGCGTTTCTCCTGTGTATCACCTCCATCATACAAAACCCTTCCTTCCTTCTGCAGCCGTTCTTTCCCGGAGTTGTAGTCTTTTGTCGAATCCTTCGCAGCCATGGCCGCTAGCAGCAATGACGCTGCTAAGAATGGTATGCCCTCCGTGCCCGCACACGACATTGACCACCACCACCAAAAACACTGTCCTGTGCAGCCCTTGTCACACAACCCATGGCTAACCACAATGACACAGCAGACGTCGCTACGACGCCGGCTGCCGAGCAGAGTGCAGATGCCCAGGCCGAGCAAAATGTAGAGGAAGGTGTCGATGGCCAGCAGCCAGACAGTATGTGGTGCTATGCATGCCTGAGGCTAGATGCGACCGAGGAAGCTAACAGCGTGCAGATATCTTCCAGGTCACCATCAAGCTGCCCAACGAGCCGCATGAGATGCCCATGACTGTGCGTCTCGACTATGACCATTCTTTGTCTACACCACTTATACTTTGCAGATTTCCACAGCCGAGCAAGTGCAAGACCTCCGCCAATCCATCATCGAACTCCCTCACACCTTCCAGTACTCTTGCTTCCACCTGGAGCACGAGGGCAAGCGCATCAACGACTACGTCGAGCTGTCCGAGGTTGAGGGCCTCAAGGCCGACTCGGTGTTGAACCTGGTGCAGGACCCATATACGGAGAAGGAGGCCAGATTACATGTGATTCGCATTCGAGAGCTCATCGGCGCGGCTGGTGACCGTGTCGACACCCTGCACGGTGTGTTGGCTGGCCTCTCGCTGCACGACACTGTTGGACTTGAACAGCCTGGAAAGGCAACCGAGGATGGTCCCGAGCAGTCACCGCTGGCCGACTACGACTTCAAGTCCTCAGGAGCTGTCAAGACCCTCCTGCCACCGCCACAAGACCCCGCCCCGAAGACGATAAAGTCCATCGCGGTCTCGCCATGGAATCCCCCACCATACCACTTGCGAGCAAAAGGTCACCTCCTTTACCTGGTAGCGACGACCAATGAGAATGAACAGCACCACATCACCAGCCACGTCTCGGGCTTCTACGTCAACAAGTCATCCAATGCCAGCTTCGACCCATCCCCGCGTCAGGCACCAAAAGCCCGTCAAGCGCATTCGCTCCTTACTCTTCTTGAGGACCTCTCACCCTCCTTCCGCACCTCTTTCCAGGAGCTGCTTGAGCACAATGCGAAGAAGGAGCTTCTTACCATCTTCCAGCTTTCAAATGCCATCCCTGCGAACCCTTGGTTGGTTCCCGCACCAACATCCTCGCTAACTACACATCAGCCGGATCTGGCGCGGACACAAGAGAGCTACCTGATATCTGGGGTCGAAAATACTGAGACTCTCCGCGACTGGAATGAAGAGTTCCAGTCTACTCGCGAGATGCCAAAGGAGGCTGTACATGACCGCGTGTTCCGCGAGCGCCTCACTTCAAAGCTGTTCGCTGACTACAACGACGCCGCAACTCGCGGAGCTATGCTTGTCGCGCGTGGAGAAATCGCACCTTTGAACCCCACAGAGGCAAGAGATGCACAGATTTTCGTCTACAACAACATCTTCTACTCCTTTGGTGCTGACGGCGTTGGCACATTCGGTACTGAGGGTGGCGACGAGGCCGCTCGTGTAGCTGTGGGCAAGGATGTCGTCGGTGTGCGCGCAGTTAACAACCTCGATATTCCTAACCTGTTCACCTCCGGAACGGTAGTTGTCGACTATCTCGGAAAGCGTATTGTTGGTCAAAGCATCGTGCCAGGTATCTTCAAGCAGCGAGACCCCGGAGAGCATCAGATTGACTACGGTGCGGTTGAGGGCAAGGAAATTGTTGCAGATGACAAGTCGTTTGTTCCCTTGTTCGAGGTGCTTTCCAAGGCTCTACGTGTCAAGAAGCATCCCGTTTGGGACAAAGACAACGTCCGACACGAGCTTGAGGCAAGTGTTGAAACCAAGGGTCTCATTGGTACCGATGGCCGACGTTACGCCCTCGACCTCTACCGTCTCACACCATTGGACGTATCTTGGATTGAGGCTTACTGGAGTGAGCCTGGCAAAGATGACGAGGCGAAGCCAAAGGATAAGGACTACCCTCACCGCATGGCCACTCTACGCCCTGAGCTTGTCGAGTCATACGGCAGACTCAAACTGAGGGAGTACGTCAAGAATGAACTAGCAAAGAGGACGAAGAAAGAAGAGCCCACTGCCACAAAGGCAGTGAAGGAGGATGAGAGCTCTTCTGAGGAGGAATCCTCTGAAGAGGAAGAGGACTCGGAGGAGGACTCGGATGATTCGGAAGAGGAGTCAGAGTCAAAGCCCAAAGCAAAGTCGAAGAAGGTTGCCAAGGCCGAGAAGAAGGAAGCGGAAAAGAAGGAGGCAGAGTCGACGGAGGTGGAGAAGAAGGACGAGGCTGAGCCAGAGCAAGACCGCGTCGACATTTCCGGATTTTCATTCGCACTCAACCCGGATGTCTTTTCTGGCCAGAACCCGCAAACCGAGGAAGATAAGAAGGAGTGGGCTCAAGACGAGGCCGAGGTCCGCGCTGCCTGCGAACACCTTCTGTCTGAAGTCATTCCCCGTATGATTCAGGAGCTCCAAGATGGCGAGGTCGGCTTCCCGATGGATGGCCAGTCTTTGAGCACTCTGTTGCACAAGCGTGGTGTCAACGTCCGCTATCTTGGTAAGATTGCTGAGCTTTCAGACAAGCCTGATCCTCGCCTGCAAGCTCTCAAGCGTCTGGTCGTTCAGGAGATGATCGCCCGTGGCTTCAAGCACTTTGCCAACTCCAAGCTGCGCAACGTTCCCGCACCATTTGCTGCTCCTTGTGTCGCACATCTCCTCAACTGTCTCCTTGGTGCTGAGGTCAGTGCTAAGCCTGTGGCAGAGTGCGACAGCAGCCTCAAGCCAATGTATCCCGAGGGTGACTTTAGCTTCGAGGAGCTGACGCCTGAATCGTTGAAGAAAGAGGTGGTTGCTCAGGTCGCTCTGCGGTACCGATATGATCTCGGTGAGCTGTGGATTGAGTCTGGTAAGCAGCTGCAGCTGTTCCGAGAGGTATCTCTCAAGTTGGGTCTTCAGTTGGAGAGTAAGCAGTATGCTTTCACCAAGGAGGCATTCACCAACGATGCTACTGCAGAGGCACCCACTGCCCCACAGACGAACGGAAGCTCGGCCTCGAGCAAGAAGAAGAAGAACAACAAGGTTGCTTCCCCGGCGCGCGCCGCCAGCCCAGTTGTTAAACTCGCTCCTCAGACTTTCCACGCCGATGATGTCTTGAACGTTGTTCCTGTCATCAAGGAGGCTTCGCCAAAGAGTCTCCTCGCCGAAGAGGCTCTGGAAGCTGGTCGCATGTCCGTTGCTCAAGACCAGAAGGAGCTTGGACAGGAGCTGCTCCTGGAGTCCTTGCAACTGCATGAGCAGATCTACGGTGTTCTTCACCCTGAGGTCGCTCGCGCATACCACACTCTGTCGAATCTGCTCTTCAACTTGGGTGACAAGCAGTCCGCTCTTGAGCTTGCCCACAAGGCGGTTATTGTGTCAGAGCGTACTCTGGGTGTCGATCACGCCGACACTGTACTTGCCTACCTGAACTTGGGTCTGTTTGAGCACGCAACGGACAACACCAAGAAGGCACTCGTTTATGTGCGTCATGCGCTCGAACTATGGAAGATTATTTACGGCGCGGACCACCCTGACTCAATCACGACTCTCAACAACGCTGCCGTCATGCTCCAGGCTATGAAGCAGTACCACGAGTCGCGCATCTGGTTCGAGGCTTCTCTCGCTATCTGCGAAGATGTTTCAGGCAAGACGTCGATCAACACAGCAACCCTCCTCTTCCAGACTGCCCAGTCCCTTGCTCTCGACAAAGACATGCGTGGTGCTGTCAACCGCATGCGCGAGTCTTACACAATCTTCAAGGATGTTCTCGGCGCTGAGGACCGCAATACCAAGGAGGCTGAAAGCTGGCTTGAACAGCTTACGCAGAGTGCTGTCGTACAGGCTAAGCAGCTCAATGATATTGCCAAGGGACGCATACGCCGTATCCAACTCACCGGCAGGAATCCTCTTCGGCCAGCAGCTCCCACGCCCTCGGTTGGCGAGGTGGCTGCTGCCGCAGGCCCGCAACGCACCGGCTCTGGTCGTATCGACCAGCGCAACATTGAGGATTTGCTCAAGTACATTGAGGGTGACGCAACAAAGACCCCTGCGAAAAAGAGGACGCAAACCAACCCAAGGAGGAGGGGAGGTGTACCAAAGTCTTCGTAGACGCTGCTTGGGAGGTCATCGTGTTTGATGCTGTCCAGCATGTCTTCTCTCACGGGATAAAAGCTTTGCATTCGTGCGCTGCACCAGGCGCTTGTACCAATATTGTTCATTGTATCTGATCATCATCATCAGCACGGCATGTACGGTTAGCAGTCTGGTGGGCTTTGACTCTCTGCAATTTTGTTTCAGTTCTTCTTCTTTCTCGGTTTTAGCAATGACGGTCATCTGGGAGTTTGGTCTGTTTGTGCAGATTTGGGGGCGGGTAACGGCCTGGTGATCGTAGCACCTTTTCTTGCCTGTTCGTAGAGTAGGGACGAGGCATGATACGAAGTGCATGGATAACGGGCTTGAACGCATGGACGCATGGACGAAAAGATGTATTTGTATTAAAAAACCAAAACCAAAAGGTCTCCTCTTCTCAACCTGGACGCCTGTTGTTGACTTACATGCGTGAATGTTTGTGTCATCTGACGGACGAGAGATTGGACAGAAGCGGCCAGAGCAGAAGTGAACGACGTGTTTTGAAATGGTCCGTGCATGCTCCACCATGACGTTCCAAACACAAATCTTAGCTAGAAGCAACCAGTCTTCACCCACACAACACCTCCCTCCCCGCAGCGCGCAGTCCTTCTCAGCGCAAAAAAGACGCGTTTTTCAGCTCGCTTCGTCTCTCTCGAGCCTCTGCGCGACCAGTACCTCGCAATGGCATCTCCCAAACTCATCGATCGCGCCGAACCGGCCGTCGTCACGCACACTCGCGCGCCAGTGCGACGGTCGCGACTGCCCGCAGCCCTGCGCATCCCCATCTTGGTGGTGCTCAATATGGGCATCAACACGGCGCTGTGGTCTTTTGTTTCCAACTTCCTGAGCCCCGAGCTGGGTGCAGTTAGCAAGATTCCACACGAGACAGACAACTGGTCGTTGTATTCGCCAGGCGCAAGGGTGGCGATGCGCGTCGTGACTCTGTGGATGCAGTGGTACTTCAACTACGACTGTAAGTCTTGCGTGCCGAGTGCGGAAATGGCGACAAATGGCTAATGTAAACAGTCTACGATGTCTCTGCGCTCACGGTCCTGACGCAGGCACCTTACGCGTACCTCCTGTCTACTTACTACGAAATCTCCACTCTCACTGTTGCGGCGCATATGAACATTGAAGTTCTGTCCATGGCTATTCCCACATATCTTCTGCGTCCACGCGCCGCCCTCCACGACAGGCGCACGCCGCTGCGCAACCGCTACCTGCTTGACAGCATGCAGGTGCAGTTGTCGAGCGCACTCCTCGCTATTGGCGTGTACGCCGTCGTCTTTTGGTGTGGCCTCCAATCTGGATTGCTCAACGTGTTCCTCGTGCGCTTTTTCGACATTCCCACACTTGAGGCCGCTCACAGCGAATCACCCATGTCCATCTGCGCCAAGATCTTCACCGCAGGTTTTGCCGCGAAGAGCTTCCTGCTCAATCCTTCCATTGCCGCACAGCCATTAACTGCCACACCTGTCAAGGTCTTTGATCCCGCATCTGCGACATTTACAGAGACTGTCAAGCACAACTTTTGGTTTTTCAGCAAGAGGACAAGGATACTAATTCAACAAACGCTCATCTTGAACGCGTTTTTGTTCCTCAACTTGGTGCAGAAGCTGATGACACTTGATGGCACGGAGCTCATGGGCGCTGCAGGCTATGCGAGTGTCTGGGTAGCGGCAAATACGATAATCGCGGCATGGTACGTGTGGGTTGGTGACACAAGCGTTGATTACAACCCTATGTAATTGATTTTGGGTATCGAAGAAAACTTATTTATAATGAAGAGAGGCACACGCAGAGGAGCGGAAGGGAGAAGTGGAAGAAGTGCAGGTTCCGTGCGAGAGGCATGTGTGCAGTCCAGGCACAGGAGACGCGACCGGGAAGGCAGAAAGGAGAGGACAGCGCATTGGCACAGGCGGGTTGATTTGAATCTTTCCATCTCGCAGGACCCCACCTGTCTGGGCATTTATCTTGGAGCATTGGAGTATATGTGTCTTTTTCTTCTTCATTATTGTCATATATTCACATGCATCATGCGCAATACTGAAAAAAAAACTCCTCAATCCATTCATCCATCCATCCCACGCTCCTCTCTATTCTACGTAAAACACCTCTTCTGTCTGTCCCCACCACCCGGGTCCATCTTTGCTCCCCACCGCACCCTCGACAGGCGACTCCTGCATCCCATCGGTCATACGCCACCACTCCTGCACCTTTGGGTTTGCCGCCATGCGCGTCATATCTGCGTCGAAGTTGTTGCCGATGTATTTGAACGAGGCGAAGAGCGTGGGGCGTGGGGTGAGGGAGAGGAATATCGAGTCTGTCAGGAAAAAAAAAAGGGGGTGGTTAGTTGATTTGCTAGTGCGGTGGAAGGTGTAAAGTGTAGAGCGTGGTAGCGCATAAAGTACAGTATGGGTAGAGAGTAGTGGGAGTGAGGGGTGGATCAAGATGGAAATGAAAATGAAAATGAAAACGAAAATAGAAGTAGAAATTAGAGAGGAGGAAAACTTACAATCTGCAATGTTTGAATCTTTGATTTGTTCGAGGACTTCGGGNAGAGCGTGGTAGCGCATAAAGTACAGTATGGGTAGAGAGTAGTGGGAGTGAGGGGTGGATCAAGATGGAAATGAAAATGAAAATGAAAACGAAAATAGAAGTAGAAATTAGAGAGGAGGAAAACTTACAATCTGCAATGTTTGAATCTTTGATTTGTTCGAGGACTTCGGGCCAGACTGCTGCGTGGCACTTTTTGTATTCTTCAATTGAGGAGGCGCGCAGGTAGAGCCATTGGCCTACGCGGCGCGGACCTTGGTATGGGGTTGTTGATGCGGGCTCAGACATTTTTGGCGAGAGTTTTGGGGCAGATTGGCAGAGCTGTTGTGGCTGTAGGAGGGTTTTTTGTGGGATGTAGTGGAGGGTGGTTTAAGCTTGATGGAGGGGTGTGGGGAAGCTTTCTTTGGAGGGGAGCTTTTGGTCGGTGGGGGATGGGCCGAGACATGGAGCTGCGGGGTGGGATAGGCCGAAAAGAATATCACGAAAAATATAGCAGACAGCTAGTTGGTTGGATAAGGTTGCATTATTTGCTTGATTAGGACAATGTTCATGGCTTCAACTCCAAATCGTACTTCCCAGGCCCTAATCTTACTCGCTGCCCCCTCCTAACCGTAGTTTCCCCACCACTTCTTGTCACAGCGACCTCGCTCTCCTCCCTCGGCAACACTAAGAACCCTGTAGTACTGGTAGGAACACGAATCTGCATCCTCGTCCCCTTCTCACTCTTCTCATACACTACCTCAATAACTCCATACGGGCATTCCACCGTCCCCTCCACACGCCCAAACTCACTCTTGAGCGGCGGCTTAACCCTCCATGTCCTATACGCCTCACTTTCGGCCTTCACTCCCAACACAGCCTCATAGCACCACTCGTAAATCGTGCCCAGCATGTCGTGACACTTACTCCGACACGCGTCCTGCCAGAACTCATTTAGCGTCGTTTCACCACGGCGTAAAAACCGCATGTACGAGGGGTGTTCTTCCTGCCGCGCCATTTCGAGCACAATGTCCGGGCGGTCGACGTCCGAGAGCGTGTTCCATAGATACCTGAGCCCGATCTCGCCGGCCTGGATGCGATTGCCGGATTCGGTGCAGCTGGAGAGGAAGGCGTGTTGGATATCGGGGATGTGGGAGGGGGGGACGAGCTGGAATTGAAGGGCAACGGCTTGGGCCACCATGTTTCTATCCTGCTCACCTGGTATGTCGCGGGAAGTGTAGAAAGCATAAGGATGTAGTTTTTTGTCCGTAACGAGTAGATGGTCGTTGTAGACGCGATAGATGCGGTCTGCCCATTCGCGGAATCGGGTCTCAGCCTCAGGATCTTTTAGCTCATGAGCCATGCGTTGGATGTTGCGGAGGCATTGATAGTATATTGCTGTTTCAATATTGGCTTGGTTGTTGCCGAAGGCTATGTCACGGCCCCAGTCGCCGAGACCGTGTTCAATCAGTCCGCCGTCACGCTCTTTGGTGCGAATGTACTCCATATAGCGTACGCATGGTTGGAAGAGCTTCTCAAAGACATGTGTAGAGTCGTAGTAGAAGCGGAGGATCTCTGGAAGCAAGGCGACAGCGCCGCCCCAGGTGATGGTCTGCAATATGATTAGTTGATATCTGAAATAGAATTGAAGCATACTTACGTCGTGGAGGGGTCCGCACATATATCGTATCTCCGGGGCCATGGTTGGACAAAGACCATTCGGCTCTTGTGCATCAACGATATCATCCAGAATTTTGGAATACAACGACTCCATGTCACGGATGTATTGTGTCGCAGGCGCGAGGAGGTGCGTTACTTCCAGCCACCCAAACTTCTCAATCTGCGGACAGTCGGTGTGGTAGCTGAAGAGGTTACTGACGAAAGACCAGTAGCACATATCAATCAGCTTATTAACATCCTCTTTGTCCGTTTTCATCGAGCCCAGTCGCCGTGCTGCTGATGAGACGTGTCGGCTGGTCACTGAGTGGACAACGGGCAGCCCCTGATCGGGTTCGATAGAAACGCCTTCAACTTGGATGTATCGCGCGCTCGTGAAGCAGAAGTCTGGTTCCCAAGTCTCCACACCTGTACCAGCCAGTGTAAATTTGCAGAACACGCCGTACTCAAACTGTTTGAATAGTGGGTCCGGCATCGATACTTTGCCATCCTCGCCAATCGTTTCGGAGAAACGTACGAGAATTTCTGAGCCTGCGGGCCCACTGGCTCGAATCTTGATCATAGTAGTCATGTTCTGTCCAAAATCGAAGCTCACTATACCTGGCTCCAGCGTCTTTCTGTCTTTTGGCTCGAATGTCTCGTGAAGCACGACTGGGGGTTGACTCTGATACTTCAACTTTCCTCTCGGTCCTGTGACTGGAGTAGCATTCTTCCACTCTACGCCTTGCTCAAATCCTACCGCATCCCAGCCTACCGGGTAGTTGCGAAGATCCTTCGTCTCGGATGAGTAGATGTTCGCCAATGTAGTTGCACTCTTGCGAATACTCCAATCCGGGCCTGTGATGATACATTCGCGACTCCCGTCGTCGTAGAACAAATGGGCTTCGGCGAAGAAGCACAATTCGTTCCCGTACCGAACATATGTGTTGTCTTCGTACGACGGCCAGAAGAAGCGATCATCACCCTGATCGCCTGCATAGAAGCCATTGCCTACGTGGGCACCTAGAACATTTTCACCCTCTTTCAAAATGTCGGAAATATCGTAAGCAACAAATTGAACAGTACGGTGGTAGTTCGTCCATCCAGGGTCGAGAACATGCCTGTTAGCCGCTGCAGGATCGCCGTTACACACGAAGTTGAAGTGCCCCAAACCTGAGGCAAATACGATGGCGCGAGAAGGTTTACGCTTCAAGTGGATGGCTTTTCGTACGTAAATAGGCTTGTCGCCATTATCGCCAATCCAAACACCTTTCCAGCGATTGGTTTCATCTTCGAACCAAGTACGGAAAATAAGGCTGGTATGCGGCATCTGTATTTTACGTCAGTCTTGCTGAGCAAGGTGTTTTTTGTATCTCATGAAAGCTATACATACATATGTCTGATTCATACTGTATGGTGGCAGGAGCCCACTAGATCTTGGATACGCAGTGAAAAACTCATTCAGTTCACTTGTAGTCTCATTTCCATCTTGATCCCATACTGTCACTCGCCAGTAGTGGAATGTTGCTGAATGAAAACCACTCTCTGGGGCACAAAGCACATTTCGCTGGCGGCCACTATCGACCTTTCCAGAGCCCCAGAGCAATGACTCGAATGTTTGAGATAATGAAACATCTACACGGTATGCTACCTGTTGAACATCCTCTCGGTCCGAGTGCAGTGTCCAGAAAAAACGTATCTTATCTGTATCGAGGCCAAGAACTTCGTGGAAGGCATGAATGCCGCAGCGAGTGACTGAAAACGCCATGTTAGGATGCCAGTGTTGCTTCAAAGGTCGAGATCCTCATAAGAAAAGCTGACGTCTACTTCGGATGGCATTCTCGCGAAGGGTTATCATCTAGTCCAATAGGAATACGCCTAGACCTGAATGAACGCCAACTACCCCAACATCTTGCATATTGCCGTGGTTTAACCGTGTGAGCCTTTCCACTTATCTTGTTTTCCTCATGCTAGACCCCTCCTCTAAACGTCTAAGCCGTTTGCCACATGTGGGCATGCTTGAATGCGCTTTTGCATTGGTTAGAATTGGTTTCTTCGGCAGCTCTGACGAACTAGAGAATTCATGCGAGTTAAAAAGAGTGGGGAACGGCTTAAACTTCGGCAAAGAGTACTACATACACCTCTCCGTCTGGTATCGACTATTATCACACACCTTTTGTATGTACGAATTGATTGTCGAGATAATTTTGTTTACTGCAGAAGGTGGAAACCACTGAACTCTAAGAAATACCCCTTCATCGCTCAACGCACTGAGTACTTACTTGCCCAAAAATTCCTCATAACTGCAGTTGATTTTGTGTTGCCTCCACTTCCCGAAGGCGAACCTAATGAGGAAGAAAGGCAGGCTCCATATGAAAATCTGGGGAATGCTCAGCCAGTTAGGAGAAGACTCGGCAGGGTCTCTACCGGAGGCGGTATGCAAATCACTGCCTCGTCGGTGTACATTACCCCAGACTCGTAGAAGTTGGGGTCAGCCCCTGGAGTCGGCAATCGCGACAAATCTCAACAAGCATTGTGTATGTGGGGACCCCGAAGTACCACCATTTCGTACAACATCTTAAGAACCCCTCGAAGAATTTTTTCTAGGAATCATATCGCTACATCCGCTTCCACTTGAACTTGTCGACAACTGCATCGCAGAACAAGCACGATGGGTCTCGCTGTTACTGTATTCTCAGCCGTCTTTCTGGCGACTGGAGGGTAAGCATCTACACAGCCAGACGAATACTAGTTACTAATTTATCAGGTTTTTATTCGGGTATGACTCTGGAATCATCACGTCGACAATTGCACTTCCAACCTTCAAAGAATACTTCAACCATCCCAATGACTCTACCACTGGTGGCATCGTATCTGCTTTCCAGGGTGGAGCCATTGCAGGTACCATCTTCAACATGTTGTTTGCCGACATGCTAGGTCGACGTTGGACCATCATGATCGGTGCCTTGATCTCAGTCCTTGGGAGCTCTATCCAAGCAGGTGCAGTCAACATGGCTATGCTGATTGTCGGTCGATTTATCGGTGGTGTAGCTGTTGGACAACTCACGTCAACTATTCCCATGTACGCTGGAGAGCTCGCTGAAGCAAAGCACCGAGGCGTCCTCTCTGGTTTGCTGCAGTGGATGTTGACCTGGGGTTTCTTCGTCGCTCAGTGGTTGGGGTACGGATGTTCCTTCACCAATTCGCAATTCTCTTGTAAGTTCTGCTTCTTTCTCAAACATTTTCTGTCATCCTGATAAATACTAGGGCGTTTTCCCCTGGCCTTCCAGAACTTGCCTGGTCTTATCCTAATTTGCGGTATATTTTCCCTACAGGAATCACCTCGTTGGTTGATGGAAAAGGACCGCCATGAAGAAGCCATGGATTCTCTCAAGAAGCTCCGCAAAGGTATCGACGAAGAACTCATCGACCTCGAGTTCCGTGAGATCAGGGACGTCATCATTGCCGACCGCGCCCTTGGAAACATCACCTGGCTGTCAATCATCACCAAGACTTCCTGGCGAAAGCGTCTCCTTCTTGGCTGCGGCGTTCAGGCATTCGGTCCCCTCTCTGGCATCAATGTCATCAACTACTACGGTCCCCGGATTTACGAGATTCTAGGCATATCCACGCGGGAAGCACTCATGATTATTGGCATCAGTGGTGCACTCTCGATTGTTTGGTGTACTATTGGCCTCGCTCTACTTGACAGAGTCGGTCGAGTCAAGCCCCTTCTTGTTTCGGCAGCCGGCCTTGCCGCCGCGCTTCTTGTCAACGCTGTTCAGGGCCAATACTTTGACCCGAACAATGGTGCCCAGCTCCGTAGCATGGTCGCCATGAACTTCCTCTTCTCCATGTTCTACACTCCTTTGGGAATCATCTCATGGGTTTACCCAGCCGAAATCTTTCCAGTCGAGTGTCGTGCACTCGGCAACGCGATCACGACCTTTACAAATTGGACTGTCAATCTTATCTTCGCACAGTTTAGCCCTCAAGCACTCAGCAGTATCAAGTTCCAGTACTTTTACGTGTTTTTCGTGTTCAACATCATCGCATTCTTATGCTACTGGTTCTTCTTTCCAGAGACCAAGGGACGGACTCTTGAGCAGATGGATGAGTTGTTTGGCGATCAGCTTGTGCCGCATGCAATGCAGGATCCAGCGGCAGCTGAAGCTGCAATGGAGAAGAATGAGAAGCTTCATACTGAGATACGTGGTGAATCTATCGTCGCATAGATGACTCAGGGGGACATGCCATGTATAGGAAAGAAAGTAGCAAGCCAGGAACGAAGGAAGAGAGGACAATTTAGCTTGCTCACGTCACTATCAAAGTTGTCAGACAATTATAACTTGATCTCTTCATTTGGGTATTTTTGCCTACTTCTCGCAGTTACTTTCCACTCATCACATTTGCCTCTGACGTTCCTTGTAATAGGCATCTGGTAGTGTAAAAGAACAAGAAGTTGCCACTCTTCCATTTCGGGTGTAGTAAGAAATAGTTGCATACTGAATGTATGTGGCACAAAATCCGTTGCATCTCAAGTCCTCGTGCTTACTTTTCTTATTTATCTAAACAGGATGCAAAGCAGCAGTGAATGATTTGCAAAGAAATGTTCATCTCTCGCTTACTTCCTTGTCATCTACATGGGTATCAATCGTGTAGTGGACGCAAGTGACCTAATTAGGACAGCGAGAATATCTTCTTCTTTTGAGTTGTAGTTCTTGCTTTTCGCACCACATTGAGTAGCTTTGTTTCTGCTACATTGTGGTTGCACCTGGCGATCTCCTCGCGCATAGATTCGCCTACTCGTTTTTCTCAATTCGCCGTTTACGACTGACCGTTCAATCGAACAGATCTCCCAGAGCCTCGGTTAAATGATTTGAAGTAGCGGAAAAAGAAAGCAACAGTGATACGAAAAAGGAATTCAGTTTTCGCCTCTGGAGACATACCTTGTCGTTTGACTCAATTTTCAGTCTGGATTACAAGATACGTAGTATTTGACTACCGATCAACATTCCGTGGATTGTTTGTGGAGATGCCAAGTTTGCCCTAATCGACATCAATGAACAACTCTGTTCATGTGTATTGAAAGCATGTGATAACTTGAGCTCTTATCATTCCCAACAGTTTGGCGAGAACCGCTCCTGATCGGTGTCTACACACTGCGGAGAATCATCTTTGCAGCAAGACGAAAGACCTGCAGGGCAACTCATCCAAAGTAGCCAGTTGAGAATGATCAATGACATGTCTAAACAAAGCTAACGGGCATCGACTGGCTCAGCGTAGGTAAAGTCATCAAGATGTCGCAGCTCACCCCTTTCACCTGCGCAAATACACGAATCAACACTGCATCACATGTCTTCAACTACTCGTTCACCACGCCACCTCCACCCACCGTCCTCAACAACAATTCACACAACTCCATACTAACCCATAGCTGGGGGTCATACTCACCTAGCTCATCTACACCCTGCCACTCCGCATATTACGCCGCAATATTCAACATCCAACGACAACCCCCCTTGATCAAGACCACCAACACCCACCACGCCGCGCTGCCGCAACAGGCAAGCCAGCGGCCCGGATGCCGATAATCTCCTCTCCAGATTCCGTCATCATTACCATCCCAATCCTACGCGCCAATCATAATCCTACACCAATCCTTCGTTCCTTCCATCCTTCGTTCCGCTCTTCCTCCCTCCCTTCCTTAGAATCCGCACACCCACAAGCGCGCGCCTATCCCACTCACTCATCCACGCGGTGCCTCGCTTCCATGCGTGGGATGCGCATACAATACCTGCAGCCACACGGCACCGCCGGACCATCACAGCGATGAGACAAAAAGTATATTTGCAAAGTCCAAGCGCAACTGCTATGCTGGTGGTGACGACGGTGCAGCCGAAGGTGTGTGTGAGTAATATGCAAGGGCGGTATACTTTGGGGATGCGGGTTCAAAGGCGATTGATTAGCGGAAGAACGGACGCAAATATTAAGTTTAGAAAAGGGACGAAAAGAAAGCAACAAGCACATTATCCGTTGATAAGGTTGCAATTTATATTATTACCCTTTTTGTACAAGGGAAAAGGGCCTTGATCGGTTGAATTATGCTTTACAAAATCAAGACGTCTGACAATGGGGGAGAAGGAGCACCCACTCGACAACATTAGCATAATCATCACGTGATAGGTAACCCTTCATCCCAAGTCTGATGTTGCTTTGGAAGAACCTCGGTTCTGCACATGTGAACAAGACAACAAGAAGGCATTCCCTTGCTTCACATGTTAGCTTCACTTCCCTCATGGCACGCACGCACGCATCCCTTGTCCATACTCCGCCCCCCTGCCCCCTGCTGTAACCCAGTACCTGTCACCTCAGCCTTATGCATGAAGAAGAAGGCCCCCCGTTCATAACTGCTCTTCCAGAAGGCCGTTCGCGATTCTTCCACGCACGCACACACACGCACACGCACGCACGTACACACACTTGGGTTTCACACACGTGGTATCCATGCGTGGCAATTTTTTTTTCATAACACTTTGACAAGAAAAAAAATAATTTCCAAATGCGAAAAATCCGCCCTGCGTTCAGCGATGGAACCCTGTTCATTTTTAGCAACCATGTGCGTTCCAAAAAGGGGAGGAGAAACTTTGCAGTTTCACCCTCTTAAGCTTCAGCTGTCATTGTTTGATCAGCTTGCCTGTTTCATCTCCCAACGCTCTGGAAACTCAGTTTTTTTTTACGAGGGAAGCCTATTTAATCGCAAGCTCGACTTTCCTAATGCAGCGAGACGGCCCGGCAATTGCTAGGCCGGTGTGGAAGCTGAGCCGCGCTGCCGCTTTGGCAATGGAAAACCTGAGTCAGCGACGCCAATAGAATGCGTAGCGGAAATATCCTGTCCGTGGAACAAAAGTGGGAATTGTTACTAAGATCTGCAGTTGTGAAATTGTAGGACTGAAGAATTAACGTGTGTGGGAATCATCTCGGCACGGAGGGAAATGTCAGTGCGTTTCCTTCTGGAAAATTGCACGGGCAAGGGACGGAAAGGCAATGAGCAAATTACGATGAGACGAAATGATCTGTGCAACGATTATGTTGCTGAACCTTGTAATGAGTTTAATGGATGTGACGACAGAAAGCTACGGTGTACAGATCGGCAAAGGACGGGAAGGCATGCGGTGTGCTGCCACCATGATTCTCTACATCAAGTTACTTTCTAGCAGAATGCGCCTAACTGTTCAAAGACGTTGATCTAATCATAACGGTAATTACCTGGTCTCCGCGCATTTTGGGGGCGTTATCGTGAGCGCGCGTTCAGACTGTGCGTCGATCTGTCATGACCCTGACAACGGAACCCGGTCCAGCTATTTCTACAAGCTGCAGTAGTGTGAGCAAAAGATGAGGCGTGCCAAAATTTTGATAAATTTTCAGGTGTGTGGTGTCATGGAGATGAGTGTGATAGTGGAGAGAGATGACATACCTTTTCATGCCAGCTAAGCAATACACTCATAGCCTGGCCACCGCCTTCTCCACCACCGCGTGTGTGAACTTGCGAAAAGCCAGTCGCCTGAGGAGTGAGGTTACGTGTGCTAGTAGTAGCCGGAGACGCTTGTGCCATGCCTTTGTAGCTGTTTAGGTATGTAGCGTTAGCCGCATGCATTCAAAGTAAACAAGTAGGCCACCAAAGGTGATCATGAGATCATAGATAAGCACCAGGGAGATATTGGCAGCCGTGGTCAGAGTCTGTGAGCTTTGGTGGGCCCCAAAAAGGAAAGTACAGCGTACATATACTTCATCAACACATCCAATGCCTCTGTTCCACCTGGGGCGCTGTAAATACGGCCGAGCAATGGTGACATGTCTGACTGTCGGATGGATTGAAGGGTCTCGATGACGGCTGCAAGGTGAGCCTCCTGCGTTATGGTAAAATCCGTTAGCCTTGTATTCCCTCATGTGTGATTGTGCGTTGTGTTGAGAATTGGCTCCGGTAGCTGGGAACCCAACTCCGTAGTCGCGGTGGCAGCCGTGACCGCGAGGGCTCCAAATACGGAAAGGTATCTATTTAATAGGACCGCTATATGTAACTCTGGTTTGTTGTGGTACTACAAGCTATAGGATGTGACGTGGCGCAGAGGCACGTACCTTGCCCTTCTCGTCTGCACCGTACGGGGGGTTCTCCAGCGCGCTCTGAAGAGCTCCCTCATTGTCGCCACCTCTTAGAAGCTGCCGTATTTGCTGAGAGAGGTTCTGGACATCGGCGGTCGATATGGGTGTAACCGCGGGAGTGAGCGAGCTCAAGTCGAAGTTGGCGGGGCTGTCCGGGTCTAGTGCGTCGATGTTTATTGTCCTCCAATTGACGGCTGCCATATTGTCACTCGCACGCGGCTGTAGTGGTACAGAGAAGTGTGATTGTTGTTGCTGTTGTGGTGGTGGTGGGAGAGCGGGTGCCTGCAATAGTGTTCGTTGTTGTCGAGCTGCGGTGAGGTTGGCGTGGGGTGCAGCTACCAGTTCTCCACATCGCCAAGCCTCGTGGCTACCAAGTGCGACATACTGGCGGAACGCTCGTGGATGGTACAAACAAGGGTAGGCACTATACAAAGCGATCGGTACCAGCATTCAGAAGTCCCATGGTATGCCAGTAACCCCCAGGCGGAGATCCGTAGCTTCATGGGTACGATGGCGGCGGCGGCAGCAGCAGCAGAATTGGCAAAGATGAGATGGTCACACAAACAGATAACAGAATATGATCAAGTGATGAGATAAGAGAGTTGTAAGTTCCATTAATCTATATCTCCGGTTGTGTCGTGGAACATCAATCCGGAGCTCAGGTACTGTCTAGTTCAAAAACCGCGGCGAGGCAGTTCATGTAGCCGTCTGAAAAATCCAAACCGTCAAGTGCTAGTCGTGAATCTATATGATCCACCCAGCTCGCCAGAAGCTATTGTACAATGACCCATGCCCAAATGCCAGTGAAGGCAGGCTATGGGAGTCTACCCAGATGTGCTGTACCCGAAAAGAAAGAAAGAAAGAAGATCCGTTTTTGGTATCTATGCCTGAGCCTAATCCAAGTCTATAATGAACGCCGTCTGAAAATAACTTTTTGCCGTAAAGAGATGCTGCCGCTGAACTGAAATCGCAAAAGGGGGGTGGGTGAGTCGCTCGGTAACGCTGGACGGAAACGGAGAACGCAAGGGGTATTACGCTGGCGAAGGTAATGAAGTAGTTGTCGATGATTAAAAGTCGTAGTTCCAAAGGCCGGTGGATCGAAAATGATGGCGTTGAAGAAACAGGAGTGAGCGTGGGGTGTTTGTGCGTAGCAGAGTTGGTTCGAGGCTGCGTGTATGTGTTAGGATTGAATGAGAGTTGGCGCTAGCTATGTGACTTACGATGCGTGGAATGTCACCCGTTGGTTCTCAACAGAACACCAGTAGTCGCCAATCGCGAACAGGGTTGCGATACAAAAGGAGGCATCGTATTGCAGGCGAGAAGAGGGTGTGGGTGCGTCGAGTCGAAGGCGAGTGCTATTATTTGGGCGGTGGTGGAGGAGGCTTGGGTGTTCCCGTTGTGTCGTAGGCTCCACGACCCATGTTGTTGGACTCGGACTCTCTGGTAATCATTTTGTTGGCTGTGGGATCTGGTTCATAGTCAGTAAGGCGTTTCAGGGAGCAAGTCAAATATAGAGTGCGCTAAGAGGCTGGGGCGCACTCACAAATAGACAATCGCAATGCGGCGGTAGCAAGTGAGCGAAGACGGCTTGTGCGATGATTGGACAAGCAAAGCAAAACAGGGAGGTTGGCAAGACGGCAAGCGAAGGGGTTGCAGAGAGGCGGCGACGGGATGGAAGGTCGGGGGATTAAGTAGCGTCGCGCTCCTATGAACTACTGCCGGGTAGAGCAAAGGATGGAGAGGAGGTGAATGAGTGGAGTGTTTGAAAGGAGTGATGCTGAGTTATTCCGATGAGAGGGCGCCCCAGGCCACATATATTCTGAACCAGCTACAGGAATAAGGGGCCTGTCCTGACTTGCCAAAGCGTGCTTGGCTTGCCGGCGAAACAAAGAAATGAGCGACTGTGCTTTCCCTAGAAGCAAAGCGCACAATACATGACGTGCCGGGCCTGTCGGGTCTGTTTCACCAGCTCCCTGTCGCCCGCCCATTTCGGGCCTGCTTTTGGCAGAAATTGAGAGCCACCGACGGCGCTAGCTGATCGCCCTTCCCCTGCGCCTGCATGGCGCTAGGTGGGTGGAATGGTACCTGCAGCTCTAGCTCAGGCCCATGCCAACGGCTTTTGCTGGGGGCGCCGTGTCGGGAGGGCTGGGCTGCGTCGACGCGGTGGTGCGGCCGGCGGCATCGATGCCATGCGTGCGCGGCAATGCGCGCTGCTGGGTGCTGGTGCTGGCCGTCCGTCTGCGCGTGTGCCGGGCGCGGCGCCGCGTGAGACAGCGTGAGGGCGAGGTGCGAGGTGTGAGATGAGGCAGCGTCAGCGCACAACCTTCTCTCCCGTGCCGGCTGGGATGTGACTCGCGGTGCCGCGTCTGCTGGAACCTGGCTCCGCGCCAGAAGCAATGGGAGAAGGTGCGCAGAAACGCCAAACAAGGAGCGGGACTCCTTCCCCGAAAGGCCCACGCGCCGCCCTGTCCTGCACTGATAGTGGCAAGGCCACCAGAGGAGCGCGCCCATTGCACCCATCGCACCCATCCGTCGCCCGGGTTGCTGGGAAGCGTGGCAGAGGTCCACCGTGCGGACAAGACGAGTTGCAGGTGCTGTTGCAACGTGCGACTCCACCTCGAAACCTCGCGACTGCTGCATGGCGAGCCACGGCCCTGCACCTTGCTGTCGGCTGGATCCACGCGAGCGGCGCAGATGGATGGATGGGCTGCAGCGATCGCTCGCCCATCCTCTCGCCATGACGGGGAGCAGAGCCGCCAACGCCCGCGTCCGCGCCCCGCCACCGCAAGCTGCAAACAGGACAGGACAAGCCATCTTCAGCTTCTGCTTCTGCTTCAGCTCAAGCTTGCCACTGCCCGTCCACTGGAAGACCACCCCAAGCAGCATGCCAGTCGTGACAAAAGCGCTGGCCGGCTCGGGGAGTGGAACCTTGGGCGCCACACTAGGCGACTCGCTTCCGCCCAAATCTTTCCTTCTGGAAACCTGCGGGAAGACCGCCCATGACTGGGTGACTGGGTGACTGGGTGACATCTCCCGGCTTGTCAGGCACAGTCGGGGTGTCCCCCACCAGCACGACAGGTTTCACCCAACAGTGGCCCATTGCCTGAGACGTGTTGCCTCCCTCCTCTCCACCCTTCACCGTGCGAAATTTGGCCGCTTCAGACACAGCTCGCACTCTTACTACACTCGGATCGCTGCAACCTTCCGCGCCCCAAGGATACGCCTGCCGTTGGCCGCCATCATCACATGTAGCTACCCAAAGAATACTGTCCCTGGATTGGTTTCTGCCACTGTGCCTCAAAACGCTATCTGCATCATCCACTTGCCTCCATGGGCGACTGCTTTTGCCACAAAATCTGCCTCGTTGCTTTGCGCAAAGGACACGACATGCACATTTCAGCTCGTCCGCCATGGCCAATGGGATAATTCGTCTGCAACATGTAGCGTTGATTCATCCAGGGCATCTTCCTTGTCGATCAACTTTACACGTCGACAGGGGTGCAGGAAATGCACAAACATGGTTGCAAGCATCCCTTCCTCATGTTCCCAGCCTCCTCAAAGGCAAACAAAGCCAGAGAGCAAGCCATGCATGTTGCTTGTTTGACTGTCTGTCTGTCTGTCTGTCTGCCTGTCTGTCTGTTTGACTGCCCAATTATCTGCCAGACTGCCTTGCCACCTACAGATTCTCGCTCTGCCACACATCCAATGGTGCAAGCCAGGCACAAGACCAGTTGCCCAAGCCAGCGACTCACTCGTCTCGTCCATATCAGGCTTGGAGCACACGACAATCTTGATGCAGTGCACGGCTCGTATGTGCAGCAACGGAGAAATTCTTACCAGCAGCATCGCTGCTCCCACGACCGTTGTGCCTGCCAGGTACCCGCAGTGACAGCTTGACGGATTTCTCCACAGAAAACTTTTGTTAAATTGCCATCGTAATGCTAGCTCGCGGGGAGGAGGAAAGTGGACTCTGGCGAACGGTTTCGTTACCCTTTGGGTGTGCGCTACTACAATCTGCAGCGGCTTTCCATCCGGATGGAAGCGAAACAGGGGTATCATTCTGAAAGAGGATCGTGAGTTTGCGGCAACCCTGCCGACACGTGGAATGCTATCAGAGCAGTGGAGTTTTGTTTGGTGGGTGTGAGAAGCCGCAAGCCTTCGCGCCGATGAAGAGCGGATTTCAGTCCGACGAGAGCCCTACGGCGCGACTTCACGAATAATGCGACGCTCCTGCACGCTCACAAAAAGGAGCCTCCTCTCAGCGTCTTCGGACCGGTCATCAATTGACACGGGCAGTCTACACTGCAGCTGGCACCATCCCTGCAGATTTGGAATGTTCTATCAAGTTCCGCATCGTTGACAAGATGGCTGTGGTGCAATTTCCCGAAACATGCTCCTCAAATCCTACAATTCGTGGTTTGCCTTGCGATGTGAAGCAGCAAATGATCTGCTTGTTCAGGCAGTTTGCATTGGATGTGAATGCGATCAGCAAAAAATGATTTCATCCATACGTAACCTTAGTTTCGTGTTCCTGAAGATCATTTGTGCCTAGGGCGTGGCTCCGTAGCGCAGAGCCTTGGGCCGCACAAGTCGCTGTTGCCGTTGCCCCGGAATAGCCTCACGTGTTTTCTTGTCAGCTTCAAACATTAGAGCCCAATGTTCGCTGCGACTGGCGTTGTTTATCACAATCATAATTGTATTCAGGATACTTTTCAAGGGGCTTGCTTGTATTTAAATTCATTGTAGCGCTATTGTATTACCATCTAAAGTTTACAGAGCAAGTAGCATGCGCGTCTCCTTGCGCTGCAGTGTGTGCACACCTCGGGCTACAGTTCTTCAGCACAATTGTAAATACTGGGCTCAACTCTATTTCCCTCAAACACGAATCTTTTCACGCCGCTATTTCAAGTGACGGAGAAGATGCTAATGGCCTGTTCAAACCGAGCTGAATCCTATTTTAATTGCTCAGCGCAATAAAGGTTGACAGTTACAACTTAAAAACCTGCTCCATGCAGCTACTGAGCACGCCACAACTTTCTAGGAACATGTACTCGTCGAACCCTATCCCTATGCGAAACAGCAGTGTGTTCTCTGCGAGCTGTATGTACCTATTGAGATAACAGGCCCACAGTTGATAAGTGGTATCAATATGAGGGCTTCTGTGCTACTGCATGAGAATACGCCAAACACAGCCTCACAGAACGTTGAACTCCAGGTCCGGGCTTCGTTTCTGAATGCGGAACTGGCAGCAGCGCGCCAGCGTACCATGGTTTGCGGGCAGCCACCAACCTGCGCATGCGTATCCTTGGCGAATGGCATGCCCAACCTCAGGTACGTATTCTTAGCGAGCAGCATACGGACCAGTTTGCTTATTTCCCCCATGTGAAGTCTAGCGAGCTAAATCTCGTTCGTACATCGCGATAGCTCCCGCTTTTTGTTCGATCCGAGACGGCTCTCTAGACCGATCGTCGAGGGCAGAAAGAGATCAAGCGCTCGAAATTCTCCTCGTCTTACAGGGCCAGCCTCCACTTCCACGTACAGGTGACGTATACACACAACATCCACCATATATGCATACTGTCGCTTTTGTGATTGAGATTTGTCAAATACGGGCCAACAAGCTCACCAGCCATGCATGGTATTCGCCTCCTTGTAAATCGAGTCAGATGTGCACACACACACTGGAGGAGAATCTTCAAAGGCAAAAAGTTATGGATGCTTCCGGCCCAAGCCTATCTTTCTAATCACGACTCGATTGTCTTTTGTTCTTGGAGAACGTTTTTGGTTCGTACATTGATACCTGATCGCCAGGTCGTGGCGAACGCCTTTGTCAAGTTTTCTTTTGGTCAGCAATTCCGCAGCTACATGTCATTTTTTCCCTCAACTGAAGGAATACATCTTGCAACTGATAATGTATCATAGGATGTCGCATCTAACTTTTTGGGACAGGCTGTTATCTGTTTTTAGAATGCTCAAAGCAAGTGGCTAGATGTGCAAACAAAGAGATAGCCTATCCCAGCGCGGCCGTCGTTTGGTGAGGGGGGCAGTAGTTGCTTTTTTCCATCGGGAATTTGCAAATGTCAGATCGCCCAACTTTGATCGTGCAGGCAGGATCGAGACTTCCGTGTTTTCCGGGGTAGATTTGGATTTTTCTTATTCGCATCGAGACAGCTTCCGTGGTCCCGCGTTTGTCGACTTGTCACTTCCACTCTTGTTTCCTCGGATGAACTTTACGATGCTGACTCATACAGGATTTCTGCCTGCCACGTATTTCTCCTCCAGCTAAACCCCTCGTTAGTGGACCAATTCAGCTACTTGGCCATGAGGTTAGAATGGTGCAGCTCTTCATCAAATTCTCGCATGTCTCGCGTTTCCTAACATTGGCGAAGTCGCTCGATCTTGATCTCTAACCCCTGTCCAATCTATCTCACACTTTGCGGTGGAGAAACTTGATGATCACAATGCATCATCGAATGCTGTTGCACAAAGGATTGTATGCACATTTGCTCAAGCTTGTGTTATTGGTAGTTTAGATTAACCCCCTTTGGCCACTTGCATTCTATTCTGCACAGGCAGAAACTAGCCAAACGTTGAATTGATTGATTGTACTTTACATTGTGAAATGTTCAAAATAAGCTCCAAATAAATTAGCCAAGGGTTGCATACTTGAATAAATGATAAATCACGCCAACTCCTTTTCTAGAATTCAGCTAGCCCCCAGTGTTCGTACTATCACACTCGTGTGTCAAAATCCAATATTGAAATGCAAATGGCAACTAACGTCTTCGTAATTTTCATTTTGAGGGACAGGATTTGCGCTGGGGGTATGCTCAAACATGTACCTTGTGAACTTGTAGATACTGGCTAAATTCGCGGATAGGTTTAAAGATCAATGCTACCTATCGGCGTTTGCCATCTTCTGCTAGGTACAAATTTATGTTTTGTGTTACAGAACAAGCTTAGTGAATGTTATGTAGAATCATAGACGAAAAAAAAATCCTATCTCATGTTCATTCCCACTTAATGTCTGTCATCAATTTTTTTTATGAAAATTTTAATTTGAACGTGCAATTTAGTTAATGAAGCAGAGTAGAATATGTATGATGTTTGATACAGGGTATGTACGATGAATGTCCTGTCGGCCCGGATAATCAATCACCTGGTTCTGATGAATCTTGTGTAATTCAATGTTTTCGACCGGGATGATAAAATCAAATGATTTTGAATTAAAATCCTCCTTGAATTATGGAAAGTCCACATTAGCCATTGCTCTAATATTTATACCTCTATGTTCAATTTCAATTAGACCTGTCTTCTTCATTTCACTATCCATGTCTTCACCACCACCACCACCACCACCACCCCTGCCTTCACCAGATTGTGCCCTATTTTTCCAAACGCTACGTTGAAATTGGCCTACTATGGGAAAACTTTAAAAAATTGAACGAGTCAATAGTAGGGAATTGCGGCATGGCCTTTTTGGTTGCAGCGCTTTCATCATACATGGATGGCCTTTGGAAGATTGAGATGAAATATTTGAATTCTTGAAGGAAGAAATTAAAATCAAATTTTTGCAGTCCGATCACTTGTGTAACCACCAGGTTCTAAACCTTTGATTCACGAGGCAGTTTGTGCTTGTCACAAGGGTCTTCAAATACTGAGTAGAAGGAGTGTGTTGATCTAGGTGTATTTTAATAACTCCATACACCATTCTACAATTACTGACTGACCAGCTGACCCACTGACGAATTGACTGACTAATTGACTGACTAATTAATTGATTGACTGACTGAATGAATGACTGGCGGGTTATAATTCACCACAGCAACCTACCTTCTCACCACCATATTCTCAATCGACCTGCCTATATCCAAGGATGACAAAGAATTTTAATTTCATTAACGTTGATCTTTTCCATACCATCCACGACTCTAAAACAACAAAAACTATATGCCGAGATGGTCATGTGCAATCCGCAAAACGTATCCAAAAGGCAAAGATTCAATTGCACACCTACATATTTCCATGTAATCCTAACGCGCGTTCAATATTGGAGACGAGAAATCAGCAGACTATGAGTTTAGCAGTATGTCTCAGCATAGACGAGTAAATTTCCCGCTGTTGGATCGATTGAATTAACACTCGGAGAAGGAAAGAAGTATAGAACCTAAGAAGAAAAATCGTGAGAAGAAGAGAGTGGAGACTTGACAATTTTAATACTTTCAAAGCGAGGTGCGAAGTCTAAACGATTCAATATTTTTTTCAATCTGTCCATTTGCGTATTGCTACACAGCGTGAATGAGAATATTAAAGATTGTCTCTTTTTTTTGGTGTGTTCCCCACAAACTATTAGATTCTACATATGCAGAGGTTGAAATGATTTATCAAAAGGAAGGAAATACTTTATTGGTGAAGTGAATGAACCATCAACTAACTGACTAGTCAGCGTATTGTCTAGAGTCAAAGTGGTAGTTGTAGAAGTGGTAGTTGTAGAAGTGGTAGTTGTAGAAGTGGTAGT
>JAKUHH010000285.1:0-16902 GCA_022701365.1 Mycocentrospora acerina
GGCCTCTATTGCACGTTGTAATCTCTTCTAGTCTAGAGCCCCTGCAGCTAAAAGCCACCTAGCTGTTGCTATTTCTGTTTTTTGCAGAAACTTCAGCAGTGCTGTTTGCCCTGCTTTAGTATTAAAGATAGCAGCTAATGTTAGCCTGCCTATCTTTTTCTGCATCTGCTTTCTCTCTAGATTGTAGTGTTTACAATGTAAGAGCAGGTGCTTAGGTGTTTGCAACGCGTTGCAACTACCAAAACATGCTCCTTTTTTGTCTTTGCCTATTACTTTAGAAAATGCTTTAAAAAAGCCTTTTCCTAACTTAAGCTGATAGTAAGCTGCTATTATTTGCTTAAGAAATAGTAAAGGCTTAGCTTTAAGAGTAAACTTAGGTTGCCCTTTAGTATTACTATTATAGCTTTTGCCTCTCTCTTTTTCTTTAGCTTGTAACCAGCTTATTTGCCATTCTAAGGTTATTTCTTCTTTTAGCTTTCTATTTAGATAGCTTAAAGTAGTAGCAACCTTCTCTGTTTTTGTGTGCTTTAGGCCTGCCTTTTAGTAATAGAGTTAAGAGAGTTAGAAGAGATAAAGGCTAAGGTAGTAAGTCATATTAACTGTCTTACTACTAATATCTTAGTTAGGTATTCTTTTATAATATAGATAACTCTTAATCTCTTAAATACTGCAGCTTCTATTAGTACTAAGTAAAAAGTATCTAGCAGTTTATAAAGTAAGTTTCTAGTTTTTAATTATTTTTACTTAGTAAATAAGTTTTTTATTAAACTAATTACTTAATTCTTTATTAGGTTCTTTAATAGTAAAAGATTTTCTTAACTTTATAGTTATTATTATTATTAAGCTTAAAGTAGAATATTTATTAAATTATTATTTTTAAGTTAGCATATTCTAATAGAGAAATATAAAATACTAGGTAAATTTTAGCATTTTTAGAGAGCTTAAGTTAATAGCTAATTAGTCCCTTTAGTTTAATTCTAAAAAATTATTAAATTTTAATATAGTTTAATTTTTTACTAAGTCTTTTTATCTTAAGGTTTTTATAAGAAGATATACTTTATCTCATTTTTTAAGCTAAAGTGCTCTTTTCTTTTTCTTTTTTATAAAAGTAATAGCCTTTTACTCTGCTATTTTAATATTTTTCTTTAAATATTAATAGACTTTTTTTTAGTTATTCTACTATAATTACTATTAGTTTTTTTTATAAATTAAGAAATATTCTTATAAATAAGTTTAAATGCTATCTTTAGTTTATAAAATACAGTATTATATTTATTACTTTTAATAACTTATTATTATAGGCTACTTATACTATTATTAGTAGTAATACATAATTATTTTACTATTAATTAGTTAATATCTGTAAGTATGTTTCTATAGTTTATTTTATTATTTCTATTTATCTTAATATCTATAAGTAATAACTAGTAGACAGTTCTTATTTTATTCTTATTATAGCTATTAGGGTTATCTAATAGTTTAATGTAAATAATTTATTTTTATTACTAATAATTAATTCTAATATACTCTAGTTCTTTACTATCTAATTAAAGATTTTATAACTTAAGTACATTATATTATAATTATTACAGAATAAAAAGATTTTAGTATATGTTATATGTCTGTTAATAATTACTAGCATTATAATATAGATAATATTAGTAATAAGGTCTTTAGAGTTTAGTAAGCTAGTAAAAAGTCTATATTATTTTCTGTCTTAAGTGCCTTAAGTATTTAGATTAGCTACATTTCTTTATACTTAGTATATATATTATGCTTATTTTATTAATAGTGTAAGTATTTTTTAATATAAGCTGCAATTTTTTCTTTTATATATAAAAACTTATAGTTTTATTACGTAAGTTATATTATTCTAGTAATTCTAGAGTGTCTATGTACTAAGTTATTATAGTTATTTTTAATAACTTGATCTTATAATTCTTCTAGATTATTTAGTAGAATATTATCTTTATTTTTAATTTATAGTATGTTATTTAGCTGCAAAGATAGTCTAATTAATTTTTTTTTTAACTTGTATTATTACTAACTAAATAATTTATTTTTCTCTTATAATATTAGTTATCTTACTTAAAGTATTATCTTATTTATTATTTTTTAGTAGAGTATATAAGACTTTAAACTTATTGTATCTTAATATTTTAAGCTATCTAACTTATTATTAGATAAGCACTTTAGTAGTTATAAAGTATAGTAAGTTTTTGTAGTTAGAATAGATTATATACTTTAAATAGCTTTCTGTGTAGATTCTCTAATATTATAATATAGAAATAATTACTATAAGTTCTTTGTTATACACATTATATCTTTCTTTTAGTCTGCTAAATTTGCAAGAATAGTGTATAATAAGATACTACTTACTATTTTATTCTTAATAACTGCATGCTCTTAGTGCTAATTTTAATACATTAGTTTTAATTTATAAGAGTTCTTTGCTGCAAAAGGCTACTATAGTAAGTAACTTAATGCATACTTATATAAGTAATTAAAAGGCAGTTTCTTAATTATCTTTCTACTAGAATGTTATATCTTTCTATGTAAGCTTAGTAAGTAGTATTGTATAGCATAAATAATCCTTTATAAATTTTTAGTTAAAGTTATAATATCTTAAGAATTCCTATATTTTCTTTTACTATTTTTAGTTATAGCTATTCTTCTATAGTTCTAGTTTCTTCCTTACTTATTTGTACTCCTTCTATTCTTACTGTAAAGCTTAAGAATTCTACTTCTATTTTATTAAACTTATATTTCTCTAGTTTAATCTGTAGTTTAGCTTTTTTTAATGCTATAAATACTCTTTTAACATAATTAATCTATTCCTCTTAATTATCTAAATAAAAAAAGATGTTATTTAGGTAAGTAATAGCAAATATATCTAAGTACTCTTGTAGTATATTATTTATTAGTTCTTAGTATATTACTAGTGTATTAGTAAGAACAAAAGGTATAACAGTATATTTATAGTGTCTGTAGTATTTTCTAAAAGCAGTCTTTTATTTTTTACTTTTCTTTTTTTATAATAAGTTATACACGCCTCTTAAGTCTAATGCTCTGTAGATTTTACTAAAAAAAAGCCTATCTTATAACTTTAAAATATTAAGTTGTAAATTTTAGTTTCTAATTATAACATTATTTAACACCTAGTAGTTAATATATAGTTAAAGAGATCTGTCTTTTTTAAGTATAAAGAAGATAGAGTAACTTACTAGTAATTTTAATTCTTTAAAAAATCCTCTCTTAAGATTCTTAGATATATACTTGTAAAGTATCTTAAGCTCTTTCTTTAATAATTTATAAATTAGCTTAAAGGTTAGTTACTTTCCTTTCTGCAGGATAATTTTATAATCTTAAAGCTACTGCTAAGCTAGCGCAGCTGCACCTTACTCTTCTTTAAAAAAAAGCAGTTTTATGCTTAACACTCTTTAAAAATAATAAGAGTTACATATTCTTTTACCTCTTTATATATTTCTCTATAAACTCTTTCTTTATAACTTATAAAGCTGTTAGTATTTTTATAGTTTACTGTAACTATCTTAAAGTTATCTTTTGTTAAGTAACATTATTAATTATTTTTTTTTCTACTTTTACTTAATAACATAGTGAAGGATTTAGTACAGTTATATAAGCATATTATTTAAAAGTAAAACTCTTACATACTTATAATATTATTAATTTATACTTTTTATACCAAAAAATCATAAGATATTATTATAAGTAGCTTTCTTAAAGATATTAAAAGAAATATCTTTTTAGTATAACTTAATCTAGAGAATTATTATTTTAAATTTATATTAGATTTCTAAGTCTTCTAGTATTAGTTACTTATTTACTACTATTAAAGAGTATAGAGCTTAGTTTTATTATATATTTAGTCTAGCTGTATTTATAGCTTTTTTTAATATTTAATATATTTACACTCTAGAATCTAATATTATATTTATCTATTGTCTATTAAGTCTTACTTATAGCTAAACTAATTTCTTAGAACTTATTACATTAAGTTATCTAGCAATATTCTAGACATATGTCTTTAGCGCAAGCCTAAAAAAGCCTAGTTATAAAATCTATTAATTTACTTTACTTCTATGTACTAATTGTGTTTAAATTTAATATAAGTAACTTATTAGAGTTAGTTATAAACTCTATTAAATATAAACTTTTTTCTAGAAGATCTCTACTAAGTTATTAATTTAAAGAAAATGCATTTTATTATACTTATCTTAAAAGTAGTTTTTATATTTACTATTCCAAGAGTTATACTTTTAGATTTTTTTTTAATAAACTATAAACTATCTTAACTCTACTTTTATTACTATATCAGTCTGTATAGTAATTGTAAAAGCATACTATCTATAATATAGCTATATAATTCTAATTTTTGTAGTCTAAGTAGTATTAAGGTCTATCTAAGTTAGAAGTATTAGTAGTATTCTTGCAGCTTTCTTTATCCTAGCTACTTAGTAGAATATATTCTTATATTCTTTTATTAAATACCTAGGTGTCTTTAATAGACTTAGTTTTACTAGCTGTGCTAGATATATAAATCTAATTAAGAATTAAGAGTATAAATACCTACTTGGTCTTTATTAGAATCTATATAAAAGGCATTTAATATATCTAACATTATAAACCTAATTATAAGTACTAACTTTTAAACTATATTCTTTAATCTATAGTTATTACATATAAAGCTTAGTATGCTACATCTATAATAAGTTTAAATAGACTTATTATTGTTATTATTGCTATTCTTAATATCTTTTTACTTATTTCCTTTTTACTCTTAGTATTTATTAATATTATTAAGATATATAGATTCTAGTACTTTTTCTCTAATATCTTAATTAACATCTATAGTTAAACTGTTATGTTATATTAGTAGTAAATACTTGTAATTATTTATATTTATTATTAGTAGATCTATATCTAGGATAAAGTTAACTGTCTTATTATAGTTCTATTAATAGTTTTTAAAATTCTTATTAATACTAATTAATACTGTAACTAGGTTACTAAAGTTATTAAGTAAAAAACTACTTCTAACAAGTTCTTCTGTAACTTTAGTCTTAAGTATTTAATAAAATATAGTTATAAGTGCTTTCTTATCTTAGTCTATAGGTAATATATACTACTAAAAGGTTATAGCATGCTAAGCAGCAGAGTAAGTTTCCTTAAGCATTTAAATACATTAACTAGTAGTAGTTACTTTATTAGTAAGTCTAAACACTTTATAAGTATATTCTTTAAACCTACTAAAGTTTCTTATCTAAAGCTTTATTTTATTAAATGTATTTCTATTTATAAAATTAATTACAAAGTGTTTAATCTATTAAAGGACTTATCCTCTTTTATAGGTTAAAGCTAGTAAGATATATTTATCTTCTAAAATTTATTTTTCCTAGAAGTTAAAGAAGAGGTCTAACTAGAGAAGCTATTTATCTAGTTTCTTCTTATCTCTATAATAGAAGCTAAGGTTAGTAACTATATAGCTTCTATATTAGCTAATAGAGAGTATTTAAGTACTACTAAGAGTAGTACTATTTTTTAAAAGTTACTTCTCTTAATAGTGTTTAAAATATTAAGATCTTATTCTATACTTAATCTTAGTAGTTAAAGACCTTCTAATACTAGTATATAGATAAATAGGTCTAAAGTTAGTTCTTAGAAATAAAGTAAGTTAAGAGAAATAAGGTTAGTTTATTAGATATTTTAATAATATACTATAATTAAAGGCAAGAATTAAGAAGTAGATTAATTAATAAAGTTAAATATATTACTATAAGCGAAGTGTTCTTACTGTTTATGTGTATAATAAGAGAATCTTACAAGTCCCTTATAAATTATAGTTCTAAGTTAAGTTAGCTTATAATATATAAAGTTAAGCTCCTAGCTTATAATATTAGAAGTTAAGCTTACTTATTATATATCCTAGCTTACTTTGCTAAGAGCTAAGCTAGTTATATAAGTACTCCTTACTAAAGGGCTTAGCCTATACAATCCTTAAGTTAAGAGATTTATACCTTTCTAGTTCTAGCCTAGGGGTTGTAGAACCTGATTGTAACAATAACCTATAAATATAGATATACTGTTGTCTATCTTATTTCCAAGCAAGTTGGTACGCAACCCCCTCTTGGTCTAGAGGAGCATGAACGCAAATTTCTGGATCACAATACACGTTGTTACAGCATCTCTGCATGCTTGATGATTATGCAAAGAAGAATGAAATTCAGTGCTTGGGTGCAGTTATCTTGGCATGGTACACAGCGAAGCTTGAGTGATCCTTTTCTCGTTTTCCAGTTAATCCAAGCGATATTGGTTTTCAGAGCTCTTAACATGACGAAAAACCGCTTTTAGATAGTAACTTCACCTATGTACGTCTTGGGATCCGGAAAATGAACTTCCTCCGTCCACCCCCATATATCTTCAAGCGTGCCTTGCTGAATACCCCGTAGAGTCCTAGATAGAGTCTTAGAGACTGATACAGGGGACTGATAATCGGCAGCGTATTCGATGTAGGTTTGAGATGTATGGCGTGTTATGCTACGGACTGGTGTGACGATGAATGCTGTACCAACAGCGAAAGCCTCGGAAAGCTCAACAAGTTCGTCGAACGAAACTTCTCTCCGTTGCACTTGCCAGCCAATTGATTCTGCAATTTGACACAAGCTATCGACGGTAATGCTTCGAAGGATGGTGGGACTGACAGGAACAAGTAGCGAAATTTCATGTTCGGGACCGACACGTGCACCTACAAACCCGCTCGCTGAGAACTCATCAACGAAGGTGTGTGTTGCACTATCCAAGTGCAGCGTCAGCCCATATCCGTTATCTTTCGCGTTATTCATGACGGGCACCATTGGTGCGTAGTTGCTTCCCACCTTAGCGTTGCCTGTACCCTTGGGTGCCGCTCGGTCCACATCTTCAATGACCAATGCGCGTAGACCTTGACCGGCACCCGTAGGCAAAGGAGCCACTGGCATGACAAAAACACAGAAAGTGAAATGGTTCGCTGGCATGAGATTAACTGTCGCGCTAGAACCAAACGCGATAGGCCGGATGTAAAGAGATGGTCCACTGCGGTCGTAAGGCGGCACGAACTCGCTGTTCAGAGCAACAGCATGGTGTACAGCGCGCAAGAAGAGATCCTCTGGCAAAGGAGGTATGGCTACACAAGTTGCCGAATGAGCGAACCGTGCAGCATTCATTTGTGGTCTGAACAATTGAATACGACCTTCTGGGGTACGAAATGCTTTCAAACCCTCGAAGATCTGTTGTGCATAATTAAGTGCTGGCGCAAGGCCATGTACGCGGAGATATGGGTCGTGAACGAATCGAAGATCGCCCCATCTATTCAATTCCTGGGAATAGGTACACTGGATATGACCATTCACTAAGAGATTTTAGGTCTGGGCACGCTAAGTGGGGGGAGGGGGGGGATTCGTGGTACCTTTGATCGGGTTGAATGCAAGGCGGGACCAGTCTCGTGTCTTGTTAGTGTTTAGCTGATAATGTTTGCTCATATTTGACTAACCTACAAGATCACTGGGAGGGCAGGGGAAATTTTGAGGTTCCATCGCAATAAAGTAGGACAAGGTATTCGGTACGTAGATAGTAGGAAGTATGATTACCAATGGTAAAACAAATGCAACGTTCAACCTTTCACGGGTAATCTTCAGCCTTTTCAATACCGAGATATTGTGGGATTTAAAGTTCAAGCAGAGTAATTTTATGTGAAGCCACATGCAAGGACAAGGCTGTGAAAATATTAGATGCGCTTGTGACACAGATTTTTCTACCTTGGTTCTTTCTTGCCTTCATGGAGATGACGACTAATCGAATGCTAGCGTGTCCTCTAATAGTTCAGTGTCAGTGTATATTTCCTTTAATCGCCTGATAGGTAAGCAGTGTACGAGTATTACTACGTACAATCTATAAAATTAATATGAAATTACCAATGAGGAGATTCGGACGAATAACCCAAAATAGGAAGTGACTAAGGCAACACGACTATGCTTCATTGTATTGACGACTGGTGCTTGGATTACGTCATTGCCTGACTAAATCTGAAACTAATTTGATTTGAAGAAGCTGGCCCTCGGGGCTACTCATGCTCCAGTCAATACGATGGATATCAAATGCGAAACACACTGGAACCTTACGAAAATAACAAATGTTCTAACTTGACTACACTAGTACTTTGCACAGGCAAACCTATCGGTAATCTTAGCACACCCAGTTAGAGTAGAAAAGACGGACTAAAATTATCAGCCTAACATAATACACCTAGGATCATCACATTCTTAGCTGGAAGGCAGTAACGAAGAAGGATCACTAAAGATGACTGTTCTGACAATGACGAGAGTTCGCTCCCAAAAAGAAGCATAGCCTGTATAGACTAATCTTTCGCTTTGTTTATCGTTGGGTAATATACATACTAACATGACGCTAAAGACACTAACAACAGATTTTCTCTTCAAAATATGATTTAAGAAATCCGAGAAAATGCATGCAATCTTTCCGGCGTTAAACCATCGATTGATACAGATTGATATCTCATGTCGCCAGAGCATACTATCGTCGTGTTTGAAGGAGACTATTGCGGTCCAGAGGTATGCCCACGATAAATAGTAAATTGGCAGCTGATCTGATAGTTGAGTCTCCAGGTCATGCAGGAGGGGTTGAAGGTAAGTTATCCCGCAGGTAAAGATAATTTTGAATAATTCCCTGATGTACCTCTGTAAAGGTTCTATCACAGGTCATTCATCAAAACCCGGCAACGACTTTTAAGCTCAAACATCATCTTATCGGTGGCGTAGGTCAAGTAGATGTCTAATGCTATCATATGTACTGAGAATCGGTCAAATAGGCTGCATGGGATGCTTATGGGGTAAACATTACTGAAGAAGCACTTTCGGATGCTAGATCGGCGTCTGCAGTCCTACTCGGTGCTGTGGGAGGCCCGGTAAGTAATGATGCGCTCGTATCGTAGCATGCCTTCGACTAATATATCTTGTCAGAAGTGGGAAAATTTAGCTGTTCCTGTCGAATGGGGTCTAGGAAAGCTCCGCAAAGCACTTGATGTGTTTGGCAACCTTCGTCCAGTCAACTTTGTCTCGCCGTCTTTAGTCTCCCGGTCGTCTCTTCGACCAGAGGTCTGTTCAAAAACTGACATCATGATTGTACGGGAACTAACAGGTGGTGTGTACTTTGGGCCAAGGAGGGAACATAACGGCTTTTTCGACCAAGCATCGGATACTGACATCTATACTCGGCCTGAAATCGAGCGAGTTGCAAGACTAGCTGGGGCAATAGCTATGTCGCATGACCCACCGCTCGCTATAACTAGTTTGGACAAGGCGAATGTACTTGCGGCTTGTGGGAGGCTGTGGCGCGGTGTTGTTGGCGAGGTGATCAGCAAGGAATTTCCCGAGGTTCAGCTCCAGCACATGTTGATTGACAGTGCTGCCATGACCATGGCGTTGAATCCGACTAAACTCAACGGCGTGGTTGTGACCAGCAATATGTTTGGGGACATCATAAGTGATGAAGCAAGTGCGATTCCGGGGAGTATCGGTCTACTTCCAAGCGCAAGTCTTTCTGCTATACCCGATAGGAGCCAAGGATCCTCCGCCGTCCGTGGCTTATATGAACCTATTCACGGTATGTACTCTGTTTGCTTCGTTTTCTACTTAGCGCAAATGGTAATTTTTCCACTAGGGTCTGCACCGGATATTGCGGGAAAGGGAGTGGTCAATCCAATAGGAACGATTCTCTCGGTCGCTATGATGTGTAGGCTATCGCTGGATATGAGTGCTACCGCAGTCGTAATAGAGGAAGCAGTTCGTGAAGTTATAGAAGCAGGAATTTGTACATTGGATATTGGAGGCAATGCATCGACATCCGAGGTAGGAGATGCTATTGTGGCAGCCATGGTCAAACGTTCATTATAAGGCATAAATGACCAAACCAAAAACATTAATGACTCAATCAAAAACCTGCGTTCGCCTTGAAGCTTGCATCACTTCAGCCCAGCTTCACAAAATTTTTAACTAGGCATCGTGTTTCGTGATGCACTACATTTTTTTTTTCTCTTTGACTTCGTAAAGTTGAAGGAAAAATCCACGATCTTCGGATTCCTATCAGTCATTTTCGCCATTCCGATTTTTCTCGCTGGCTTATGATGTGGTGGGAGGAACATTGCAGTCGCTTGTACATGCAGCTTCCGCTTTTGGTGAGTAATTGTCAGGAACACGCCTCCCCAAGAGGTATCTTGAGTCATTCAAGAGTACCAGGTCCCCAGGGGGGCCGTACCGGCCCACTACGTCAGCTAAAAAGGGGATCCAGGTCATCTGTGGGGGGCCGGTGGACCTAGAGATATGAATATATATATCCTACCAGAATCCTACAATAGAGGTAGCGATTCGTCGAATAAATACACGTATGCTATACAGACACTCTACTTACCTTAATACGTGAGGTTTGAAGGGTTCTTACAGTAATGGATTACGTATCCCGCGTTAATCTTGTCTCGCTCAACGTTTCCTTAGTTGATGAAGATTNCGGTGGACCTAGAGATATGAATATATATATCCTACCAGAATCCTACAATAGAGGTAGCGATTCGTCGAATAAATACACGTATGCTATACAGACACTCTACTTACCTTAATACGTGAGGTTTGAAGGGTTCTTACAGTAATGGATTACGTATCCCGCGTTAATCTTGTCTCGCTCAACGTTTCCTTAGTTGATGAAGATTTCCAATCTAATCATCCCAGGTCATTTCAGAAATCCAAGGGTTTTTGGAACAAGCGCATCTGATGCAGGACTAGGGGAAACGCGGGATGAAGGCTGACTAACGTGCAAGAACAGAAAACCGGAGATCTTAGTAACCGTACGTGTGAAAAAGAGTCTTTTAATCACGCTCTCTCAAGAATCTTAACAAAATTCTTGCCTCGCAAGTTGAAGGGTGGACACAGAATTACCAAGACCGATTCGGTTCGATAGAGACAGATTGATAATTGGGTAAAAACATCACTTCTGCTTGAAAATGACTTTGTAGACCTCCAAAAAACAAATGGTGCGAAGTTATGCTGCCTTCAATGAATCCAGTACGATCCTCCCCAACCTTTCTCTGTCAGATTGCACGCCAGCACGCGTGGGTCCATCGATCACAGTCATGTCTCGTTTGGTATGTTTTAACGACGTAGATAAAACAAGTCCTTTAACCTATGAGTAGATGGTTAGTCAAATTCATAGTTAACTGCGTGAGCGACGGGCACTTACAAGTAGTGCAGATGCAACAGCACGCAGTTTTGCCTGCCGCAAGTTCACGCCTAATCCGACACCCCAACCTTTCGATTCTTCCTTCTCAAATATGACTTCAGCATAAGCAGCATAACCGATAGCATCGTTAGTTAGTTCGTGTGAAGTGATAGAGACTGAATAGGCTGGCAATCCCTCGACGTGGTTAAAGGAGGATTCCAAAGTGCTGTTTTCTTGGAAAGCCCCTTTGGTCTTATCCTCTGTTGACATGTCGGCAGCCTCTTGTACTTTATAAGTACTTAAAAAAAGCTCGCAAACATCCCCTGACGAGATTTGATGACCAAGTTGAATGGATGTATCCTTCACTATCATGGCGAAGGAGCGAGCTAGCTCAGAAGGAAGATCCAATCCCAAGCCTAGTTTTATAATCCAGGCTATACCACCCTTTCCACTCTGACTATTGATTCCCACGATATTCTCAAGCGAGCGTCCAAGGTCGGCAGGGTCTAATGGAAGGTAGGGCACACGCCAGATTTGTTCGAAATCATTGATGCCGTCTCGATTGGCCTCCGATCTTCGTAGCTGGAGGCCCTTTGATATTGCGTCTTGATGAGCCCCGCTAAAGGCTTTCAGATAGAACGCGCCAGAGTACGGTGTACGTGGATGTACCGGAAGCTTCGTGATATCTTCGCAAACCTTGCGAATATCGTCGAGAGAAGAAAGATCAATTCCGGGGTCGATGCCGCTTGTGACAAGGTTCAACGCAAAAACAACCAAATCCATATTTCCGGCACGTTCTCCGTTCCCGAAGAGGCATCCCTCAATACGGTCAGCTCCAGCAAGGCTAGCGAGCTCAGCTGATGCAATAGCACCACCGCGATCATTGTGCGTGTGGATGGTAAGGCGAACCGTATCTCTATTTGGGATTCGTGTGGAAAGGTACTCAATTTGATCCGCAAATATGTTAGGCGTTGTAGCTTCAACACTGGAAGCCAGGCCAATGATCATCTTGGCGTCTTTGGTTGGGTTCCACTCCGCCATAACAGCTTCAGTACAACGTAAGATGGCAGGGAGCCGAGAATTAGCGAAATCCTCGAAACCAAAATTGAAAGTCCAGTCAGTGGCTTGAATGATCGGATCTTTTGAGTCCTTCGTGATAGAGTGTGCATAGGCTGCTCCCTGGCGGGCACGCTCTATCCACTCATCCTCGTCTATGTTTAGAATTGTGTCCCGGTAGTTGTCACTGCTCGCCAGGTAGGTAAATAGAATCGCTCGTTTAGCGCCACGAAGACTCTCCACTGCCCTTCCAATAGTGTCTTTTCGGCAAGGAGTAATGACCTGAATGAAGACATCATCGGGTATTAGACCAGGTGTCTCGATCAGAAGGCGGACGAAATCGAATTCGGCTTGATTCGCGCATGGGAAGGCTACTTCAATTTCCTTGAAACCGATTGACACAAGAAGCTTGTATAACTGAAGTTTCTGTTCGAGAGTCTTGCCAATAATCAGCGTGTATATCTGTGTGGCTGTTTTCGTTGCACTGACCATAGGATCTGGTAGAGACTGGTTGCCATCTCTAAGATCCGTGGAGAATAATGCGGGTGGATTTTTAAGAATCCTATCGGGCCATGTTCTTTCTGGAAAACGGAACGATGGGGAACGACCGCGATACTTGTGAGATACGTGTGAGTTGGATAATGTATGGAGCATGTCGGGTTGGTGATGCTTGACAATTTGCGTGGTCAAAATCAAATTGGTGTCACTCGCAAATTAGAAACAGGGAGCACACTCAAATAGTTTGCCAGTTCTATAAATGTAACCTTTTGATTATACTTTTGAATACTGGGTTCTGGATCTGACGCCGCCAAGGCATTGAATGATGAGGCATACAGAAGCAAGGAAGAAAACTATGAGTAGCTAGTCTTACTAAGCCGTCATTGTTCTACCATACCTACTGTTTGATCGATGTGTAATCTCAATTATCAGAACTTGTTCTCGTAATGTTAGTAATAGCATTACTGTCCAAGGTCGACTAAGTTAGCTGACAAAGTTTCGCATACAACACTAGCGCCGGCACTTATACCCCGGCTCCAATACCCCAGTATAGCCTGAGCACTATTACTGATTATTAGTCTATGCCTAGGTAGACCTTAGTCAGCTAAGTAGTGTTGGTTCATAGCCTTTAAAATCTTGTTGCGAGTGTACAAATAGTCCGTGCCTGAGTTTGCAGCATTTTCTAACAATACGGCCAGCTGCTGAAGACCTATATTTTACCTATCAGAGATATGGCTGCAATTCAGTTCTTGCGCGGTGTCCTGCAGCGGCTGAAGTTTATTCGAAAAGATGATAGCGCAAACTTATACCTTCCTGATGCCGGTAAGTGTGAATAATCTTGACTTCAAGATAAAGAATGATAACGTTGCATCAGTTTTAAATGAGCACCGAGGACCAATAGGCCTGCTAGAGCACATCTGTCTTGCACTTGAGCGCCAAGGCAGAACCTTGGAAGAAAGGTACTTGCGTCATGTCGTAGAAATTGCGCTTGCGGAACGAGAAGTCGGTGGACTTGGTTTTGCGAATGAAACATGGGAAACATTGGATGAAACGGCAACGCGGGAAGTCGAATTCTTGATAGATGCATGGTTGACTGCTGCAGAGTCGCGGACGCGATGTCTTCCGCCCGCTCTCCACGATAAAGATCACCAAAGGCTACCCATGAATCTCACCGAGAAGATACTCGCGCACCATGCCTTCTCAATCCCTCGCCGCACAGGAGTCTCTGCCGGCGATTTGCTCCGCGTATCAATTGACTGGGTTATTGCGAGCGAACTCTCCTGGGTGGGCATGAAACATAGTATGACCAGCGTGAACATGAAGTCTAGCGCTTGGAGAAACGATCGCTTTTGGTTGGTCGGCGATCATACAGTTGATCCAAGGACGTACCACGAAAAACGAACTCGATCATTGATCGAAGGCCTTGAGAACGCGAAGCGCGACTTGAAGATGACTGAGAACCAAGGTTCAAATGTAAGCAAGCCTCACACTAAAGATTTCTCCTGATTTACTCATGTTGGAAAAGTATACAATCATGCATACGGAATTCGTAAGAGAAAGAGCTCAACCTGGTATGCTGGTACTTGGATCGGACTCCCATACGTGCTCCGCCGGCGCAGTTGGCGCTCTTGCCATCGGTCTTGGGGCGGGTGATGTCATGATAGGGCTTGCCACTGGGGAGACGTGGTTCAAGGTTCCTGAGTCCATTCGGATCAACTTTGTTGGTAAATTGGCGTGGTACATCCGGGGGAAGGATGTTATTTTGGATATCCTAGGGAAGTTGAAGAGGAATACATATGCTGCAGATCGTGTGGTCGAATTCGGTGGATCCGGCTCCAAGTTCTTGACCTGCGATGCCCGGTTCGCCATCTCGAATATGTGTACGGTCGGTTAAACTTTTCACCCAGCTAAGTCAAAGCGGCTAATAACCAAATCGTTTACAGGAGCTTGGCGCTATCACAGGTATCTTCGTTCCAGATGAAGTCACACATTCATTTGTGGATAGTCGCAAACGGAAGATGTATAAGTCCGATTCACTTTACTTCACACCAGATTCAGAAGCAACGTACGCCAATACTTTCGAGATCGACCTCGGAGAGGTTGAATCTTTCATCGCGATCTACCCGTCACCTGATCAAGTCTACCCTGTAACGGAGCGTGTTGGTATGCAGTTTGACGGTTGCTTTATCGGTGCCTGCACAACGACCGAGGAAGATTTGATCCTTGCAGCTCTTGTCCTCGAGGCAGGGTTGAAGCGTGGATGGCGTCTTAAGAAAGGCAAACGTATTGTTGTGCCTGGAAGTCTTCCCATACTCAGAAATTTGAGGGCTCTCGGTTTGCTCGAAATTTACAAGGAATGCGGCTATGAGCAGCCCGCGCCAGGATGCAGTTTGTGTTTGGGTATCGGCGCAGACGTTGCTGAAGCTGGGTCTCGGTGGCTCTCGTCCCAGAACAGAAACTTTCACAACCGGATGGGTAGAGGTGAACAGACTCAATATTCTCTCTGCACGATGTTTTAGACGCTGATATATATTTCAGGGGCCATCGGCCACATCTGCTCGTCCGCAACTGTAGCTGCTTCGTCCTTCAGCATGATTCTGACAGATCCAAAGGAGCTACTAGAAGACGTTTCTGAAGTTCGATTCAACGAATGTCTGGAACGATGCAGATCATGGAAGCGTGGAGGTTTGGCGATAACTTCAGGCAATGACAGAGAACATGGCATTGTGCAATATGTCGAACCTTGCCTCCTCCACCAAGAGATAGCCTTATCTGCTTCCGATGAAATTGCTCCACTTCCTCTCGCAATAGTCGATCTTGAGGCAAAGTTCGAGAGCATCAGCAGTCACATCTACAGATTAGAGGACTATGTGGATACCGACATGGTCAGAAAACCTTTCTCGTGTTTAAAGAAGAGATCTAAACCCACGAGTGTAGATCATTCCTGCCCCTGCGTGTGTGGGGAGTCCCACCGATGAGGAGCTCGGTTCCCATTGCTTCGAACTTACGAATCCCGACTTCCGAGATAGTGTGCGCGCACTGCAAAAAGTGATAGTGGGAGGCAAGGCTTTTGGTTGTGGATCCTCACGTGAGGAGGCTCCTAGAGCATTAAAGGGTACTGTGTCCCCTGATATTAACAGATTGCATGCTAATTTGTGTCCTATTCCAAAGGCCTCGGCGTTCAGTGCGTCATTGCCAAGTCGTTCGCATTCATTTTTGGGCGCAACATGCCAAACATTGGCATGTTGGCCATCGTCGTTGAGGACGAAGCATTCTACGAAGTAGCCCAACAGGGCGTGGGGATTGACATCAATGTCAAAGATAGAGTCATATGTGTTGCTGAGAGATCCTTTCCGTTTTCTTTGGACGACTTGGAGTTGAAGCTGATTCGGAATCAAGGACTGGCGCCATCATACCAGCAGCTTGGAAATCAAGTCTTTGCTTCTCTGTGTAACAAAAACAGCCAAACTTCTCTGTCAATGATAGCAGACATTAAGCTAGAGCGCAAAGAACAATCTGTAGATTGGTAAAGGGTATGCTATAAATGTTCAAACGTTATCTTAAAAGCGATAGTATCTACTTTAACCTAATGTTTATCTGTTGTTTACGCAACTTGTATCTCTAACATTATTACACCACAAAAGGGAGTCTCTTTTATTTATTTTGATAACAAAATTTTAGCGATCGCAAAGACTTATTAATATCTTTTGTTGCTTTTCAAAAGTACTTTTAAAAGCTCTTAACACGTTCAAAAACTACTATAACTTATATATACTATACTATATACCTACTCAAAGTTAACTATGTTACAAGTTTTATAACGTAAGTGTATAGCAAGTAGACTAGCTAAGCGAGTAGACTGCTTTAACAAGCTATTAGGCCCTCCTACCTTAAAACCTTAATAGACTAACTACCTAACCTTAAATTGCTCTTAAAGGAAGATAGAATAAATCTTACACTTTTAGTAATTAAGAAACCTTAAGAGCTAATCGTGCAACGCGATATAGTAGTTGTGAGTGAACAATCAGTAGGAACTTCCTCTATTATTAGGAGTATAGGACTTGG
>JAKUHH010000291.1:7402-24645 GCA_022701365.1 Mycocentrospora acerina
CCCCCCCCCCCCCCCACTGTTCGGCGTCCATGACTTCTCCATCTCGCTCTTCGTGATCCCCTGATCGAAATCATAACTGGCTATACGACTCTCTCGGCTTGCCATTCACCGCACTCTCGACTCACCTACCGACCCCTCCAAAATCGCCTGCAACCGTACCTTTATATCCGCTGAAGCGAGCGCGCGACGCTTCCCCTTGCGATAAGGATAACGATTCAGTAACGCGCATTTCCAGCCCAAGCAAAAGACGTTGTAAAGAGGGTGATTTGCTTCCCAGATAAAGTATGTCGCGCGTTGTAAGCGTTGTTCTGTCTGAGCGTACCGTGTTGACTGCGACGAGTAGTGTAAGGCGAAAAGCCAGTCCGAGTCGTCATCTTACTGGGCTCTAGACCGCCCAACCCTCCATCTCGCTCGCCCCAATTACTATGCCTCCAAAATCACTATTAAAGGATGCCATAGCACACTTTGGATTATTGGGAAAAGACTGGGCCGCACACTTAAGAGTGGCTATATCCTAAGTGGCTCGAAGGACGCGATTGATCAAGGCCCGGACTCTCGCCTCTCTTTGTCTATAGAGCCTTTCGAAGAAGAGGCTTTCGACTGCAAGGACAACGACACACTAGCCGATTCAGTGCTAGTTGATACACTACAACGAGTGAAAGGTATATTTCAGAGCGCCATGCTCTGCACACAGTTTGGAAGGACAAGAAACATGGTGTTCCAGTGCGGTCTGGTCACTGATTGGACTTTCAATAAAATTCTACGGCAAGGATAAGCTGCAGCTAGAGAGAATGTAAGCCTCATCTTCCTCCTACGACTTCGCTACTGATCTTACAGGCGATCTCAAATCATAAACCCTTTGTATCCTTTGCGCATATCTGATCCCTCTACACCAAGCAAGGAGCGTTGATGCGTATCATTTTTCCACTGTCAATGTCCCACAAGATGTTGTACTTGGTAGTCGGTCGCCCAGCCAGTAGCTGACTCTATGTCGCGTAAGAGGTTGACCACCACCTGTTGTTCGTGAGGCTCACTAAGGCATTGTCCTGCAGTGAACAAAGGTTGGACAGAGTGAATATGGAACGATTCATTGAAGTGTGCAAGCGATATACCGACGATTTTGCGGCTGTGTCTCTGGCAGGCAGAGAGCACGGACTGGTATAAGTTAAAGCGAGCACACACTGTGTTGCGTCCTTGAGCCGACACGTGCGGCTTGTTCACAGACAATAAAATTTGGCTCATGTGATAGATTTGCATGGTCGAAGCAGACATTGGGGTGCTGAACCACGTTTTGGGGAACGTGGCTTTGTTATTTCCATCCAGAAGTCGCTCTGTTGCACATGTAAGATCCTCTCTATCGAAAGGCCTGAAACTGATCGGTAGCCCGTCATACCAGGTTTGAAGTTGCCTTTGCAAGCGACACCAATGGTCCAGAAGCGACTGCTGAGCAACTCCAGCTGACGTCGCTCCGTCGCTGTACATTTTGTCGCTAACAGCCATAAAATTAATTAGCTTGGCCACCAGCCAAACCAATTCATCACGAGACATATCTTCTCTCCTCACGTGCTCTTCATTCTCTGAAGAGATACTCTCGGTCGTGTTGTCAGAGATAATTGATCCCCAGTCGTCGATGAGAAGACCTGCTTCCTTCCACATAGAAAGATCATCCGTATCAAGTCGAGTACGAGTTTTGTTCGTTACTACACATTATAAGTAATTTTGCTTTACAAGCGATGAAGAACACTTACATGACGCGAACACGTCTTGCCTAGCGATGCTCCAAAAAGCCGCTCTTTGGGCTTTGGACATGATATTCGTACTCATCAATGAGACTGATGGACAAGGGGAGAGCATGTGTTGAAGCACAGTACGCTCTCTTCTCATAGCAAGAAGAGACTTGGCCCCATTCAGGTGCTTGACCCATTCGGAGACGGAAGCATCTATAGATTCGTATATACAAAGAACAGCAGAAGTTGCTAACAGTTCGTCTGTACTGAAGACAAGTGAAGAGTCACTCGAAGTCCTGCGGTGTGTGAGAGTCTGGCTGTTTGATTCATATGCAAGACCGCGATCGAATCCTCGAGATTCGCACTTGGAACTATTAAACACATCAGCAGCATCTGCCTTCAAGGCTTGAAGAAGAAGTGTTACAGCTTTATCGTAGTACATTAAGGCTTTATATCTCCAGTCAGGAATCTGTGTGTCAGAACAGGGAGCCTGGCAGGTAGCCCGGCTTCCTCTGAGGACTTTGTGCTCTTGTACACGGGCGAGAGCCTTCGCCGCACAAGCGGCAGCTGCATATCTCAATAATGAATTCTCATGCGCCTCAACTAGTACGTATGATGAAAAGTATGTTCCAAGATCGAAAAGATCCATCCAGCATCCGGGCCCTTCCGAGAACGAGCGTAGCAAGAAAGCGATTTCACGGTCCTGTCTAATCATAGACTCATTGCCTGAGCAGGCCGAGGAACGGATGGAGCCTGACCAAAAAGTCGACGTAGACGTATGCGGCATTCGATATTCGGAAAATCCGGAGAGCGGTGTGGGGCGTAGACCACTTGGTGAAGGCGTCACAGATTGGGCACAATACGTGATTGGGCACAAGTAACGGTTGCAGAGCGTAGGCGGAGGTGAGACTGACTTTTTCACTGTAGGACTTGGAACAGTTGTTGGCAAACACTGTATCAAAGCCGGTAACGTGCCAAACTCAGGAGTAGAGCTAATTGGCATGCTCGTTGGACTTAAACTCGAGAGTGTACTTGTGCATGGATGCACATGACTTAGTTCTAGACATAAAATAGATATCCAAGGTTCGGGAGGAGTTGGTGGATCTACTGAGTTCGTACACAAGGTCTCGAAGTATGGTATGCAAGGGTCCAGGTACCGGTTCGCAGCGTCGATGAAGATTACTATAGAAGATTATCAGAAGAAGGCTTGTCAGTATCTGGAGGAAACTAACCGTCTGCAGGAATATCTAGCCATACAGTATCATCCGCGAATGTGTCTCTGTATGCGTAAAAGCCTTTTAGCGAATTTCTGTTTTCCAACTTGTCGGTGTTCATAGAGGCATTGTGTTGGTGACAAAAGACTATTCCGGCGCCTGGAGTGCATTTCCTTGAAGTCTTTTCACATCGTCTACACACAGGCTTCCTCTCATCACATTTCAACCTCCGCTGGCGACAGGTGAGACTATCTGGTAGTTAATAAGCGTAATAGTGATGATAAGCAGAAGACCGCTTACCATCCGGTTCGCGAGCGCATCTCAGACGTGAGATGTGATTTGTTTGGCTTTGTCAGAGCAGCCCTAGTACCAAGAGTCTTATTTCAAACCTGTGAGTGTAGGAAGCAACTCTCACATAACTGATAGGCATTGGGTACCATCTGCCAGCATATGGGCCACGCAGCCTTTGTGCTAAGACTTGAAGCAGGGTCTAGGTGTAGTTAGCGCCAGCGCGGATCCTTCAGCACAGTCTAGAGTACCATGAACGAACTGGCGGGACTCTTCATCTTTGCTTTATTTGTGTTATCTTAAATCGTCAAAGCCCTGCTAAATCTGGGGTAGAGCGAGGAAATAGTGTTCGGAGCGCGCGCATGAGTAGAATCACGTCAGGCACCGTCGCCAACTCATGCACTATTACGCGATGACTGGACATGTAGGATGGGAAATTTCGGGAACCGATCAGCTTCATACCAAGAGGTCAGTCCCTTTTCTTTGCTTCAGTCGTCGAGACAAACTTTAGATCGATCACTATGCCACTCTTTTACGAGCACTAACCCCGTATCCCGGACGCAAGTCCGGAGTAATTGATCCTACCAGCCCTTAGTGTTACAGTCGCAGCCGTCTTTACGCCGAGATACCGGTCAGATATTTATACTTCTAATCTACTCGACAGGTTGCCTGTCATTTATATTATCGGCAAGAACATACCGTGCCGGTGCACGCAACAATCGAAATCGCGCAACGATCGTGCGACACCATAACACCTTGAACTTCAACGCGTCATAACTCGGTCATTATGGAGTCAATTGAGGCTGCGATTGCAGCTATCGGAGGTCCAGATTTACGGGAATCTTTCTTATGCATAGCAATTGCAGAGACTTATTTTGTTAAGCGTGTTACACCGTCGCGCAGGTACTAGTAGTTTCAAATGTTGCGTGCAGTCCAGGCGGTCAATCAATGCAAGCTCAACCTACAACAAGAGTTGGACATTATATGATATAGAAGGACTTGCAGAGTGACGGCTCCCATCTACAGGGGCTCTCGTCTAAAATCTGCGTCGGACGTTGCCAAGAAGCCTGTCTCTGAGAGCTAGGTCACACGCTTCATTAACCGATATTCATCCCAACTCACACCGTAATGAACGGCCGATATGGATGCCAAACGCCACTAGGCTGATATAGGAATAAAATATTGTCGACACTTTGACCTTTTGCATGAGAAAATTAACCAGTATGACATTGAGCCTCGCCACACATACAATATAGATGAGAAGGGCTTCTTGACTGGGATCATCGGCCGCCCAAAACAGGTGTTCAGTAGGCGGATGTGGAAGAAGAAGGAAGTCAAAGAAACTCTTCAAGATGGCTCACGTAAGTGAAGCACCCTCTTGGCATGTGTGTGCGCGGATGGGTCAGCTCTACCACCAGGCATCATCTATGAAGCTGTTAGCAAAGGCATACAATCAACCTGGGTTGAGGATATCAAAGTTGGGAAATAAACGGCGCACGTCACCTCGTTCTCTGGCTGGACGAGGAATGATACGGGAGTTGCCTCGCTTGAACAGGTGTTTGATCAATACACCAAGAAGAAAGCAAGACGTGCATACCAATTACTCGTCGTTAATGCCCATGGGAGCCACCTGACGTTGGATTCTATCAAATATTGTGATCAAAATTGAATACTCCTGGCTGTGTTACCACCAAATTCAATCCACACGCTTCAGCCGCTTGATGTGGTGATGTTCAAGTCTCTTTGATCAGCGTGCTCGTAGGAGCTGACAAGCCACACTCATAAGACTCAGGGGCTTGTACCGATCAAGAAGAGCAATTTTTTCCCTTTGTTCTGGAAGGCATGAGTAAGCTCCTTCACGAAGAAACTCATACTCAAGTCCTTTGAAGCAACGGGCATATGGCCAATAGACCCAGGAGTAATACTTAAAAGATTCGCCAACACCATCCTAGATGATCAGGAGTCACGGGAAAGCTCAACCTCGAGACTTAGTAAATCTGATTGGAGGAAAACGAGAGAGCTAGTTCGTGCTGCTACGAAGGACGGGACTACAGAGGAGGCTAAAAATCCGAATCTTTCGCCCTACCTTCTTTAGGTTCAAAATGAACTTCTTGGCTATGAGCATGCAGGGTTGAGGGAGGCTCTTACTACCAAGAAGAAACATGAGAAGTGCAGCAAACCTCTAGATCTTCAACAATGCTAGGAACATCACGGTGTAGCTACTTTCTGGTCGCCTAGTAAAGTAAGAGAGGCACAGACTCGCTTGACAATCAAAGAACGTAAGGAGAAGAACGAACAGCACCAAAAACAGAGAGGATTGAGCAAAAAATGCTGAACAAGGAGAGAAAGGACCAGGAGAATAAGGAGAAGCGTATGGTGATGGAGGGAGCCAAAGTATTGAGAGAGAAAGAGAGGGCTGATCTTGCAGCTGAACGAGCTCGTAAAAAACAGGGGAACGAAGATAGGAAAGCACTCTGTTTATCCTAAAAAGGTAAAAGGAAGACTTTTAGATCCTCTCAGCGAGTCTTCAAGCGTCAGAAACAAGTGGTAGATGCATCAGCTGGTGGTGAGTCGCCTGAAGCTGTTCCAGCACCTGCACTAGTAAAGTCCCGCAGGGGCCGCATCATAGAACTTCCTTGCAAATTCAAGTAGTGCAGAATTATGGCAAAGAGTAAACAAGTACTCCACTACAATATCTTATGTTAGTGGCTATTTTGTGGAGCTCTATAGCCTCATTTTTGGTTGCGTTGAAATGGTGTTCCGTGATCGTTGCGCGAATCCGATCGTTGCGCGCACGAACAAAGTGAACGTGTAGAAAGTTGGTGGGGTGTCCTACTCGCTTGTAGAACACTATACCGTAAACATTAGAAAAGACAGGACTTGTGTATTGCTTAGCAAAGACGGATAAAAGACTATACACACGATAAAAGCTTAGGTGATAAAACATGTAGGAAGTTAACCTTATTCGCTGACGTCTATTGTTGGGCTTCTTGTCTGGGTAGATGAGGACGGATGTATGACGGCCTCTAACGAAGTGGGAGGCAGAAGAGGACTATGCCTCTCTAAGCTAGATTTGGTTAAGAATGCGCCTAGATGCGACAAGCATCAACGTAACGAGTTAACATACCCACGTCTGAAGGAAATTTTTGCCATAGACTTCATGGGCCCTGTTGTCCCTTCAACAGTTTGCTGGGAGAGGGAAATATGTAAGACGCCGGATCACTGGGCGAATCTAGAACTTGACGGAGAGAGGGTAGTGTTACGGGCTGTCTGGATTTGTAGCAATTTGGAAAAGGTGGTCTGCAAGACAATTGTTGCATGAGCGGACCTCCATGACGAACGTGATCTGCCAACTCCTGAATGCGCTGAGACGGTGAGGTGTCTGAGGTGTTTGCTTGTATTTGGCTGAGAACTTCCTGAGCTTCATGCTCAGGAAGCAGGCAGAAAATGTTGTAGAGTTGGCGCAGATTCAGCAGTTCTCTTTGCATCTCCTGGTACCTCCGTTTGATGGCCTGCGACGGCGTCTCGTTTGGACCCACCTCGTATATGCACTCCTTGCTCTTTTGGAGATGTACAGATCGGACGGCTGCCATCACACTTCGTCTTCCTTTTCCTGCATTACGCACACGCACCGATATTTGTCAGACGTTTTGGTTTTCGAATCAGAAGTGTTCGGCTTCGCTGCTGCAGCGATGTCTCTTGTTCTACGGGAGCGGGTAGGATAAGGCAGGGGTACATCGTTGGAGCACTTCGGAAAGAGAAGGCATAGAAGAGTTGCGTACAAGTTAGGATTCTGTGCGAGCTAATCGTACTGATATCGGCTTGTGGAACGCAACAGGAATTCTTCAAATAGAAGGTGTGCCATTGGGATAAGATATACCAAAAGCAAGGCTTTTTTATTTGGAATGATTCGACGAGAAACACTCAAAACTAAGTGGTAGGCTCTTGTTTACCGGAGTTTCCGTCCAACCTTTATGACAGGCTCGTTGATAACTCATCTGGAGGAAATGCTCAAAACTACACGAGCGTGCGATTGAGATCATCCGCACAGCCTAGCGGCAATACGGGGCCGAAACTTTTAGGTTGAGCGGCCCATCTGTTGTGGAGCAAGCTCCGTTAGCGCAGAAATGATACAGCGATGAGTTCTCCTTTGCTCCGCCGAAAACTAGCACGACTTTCACCGCGCATAGATCGAACAACGGTATTCCGACTTTGATAAGATACAGCCATAATAATGCACAGAGTTCCAAATACTATGACTAGCCTGAGGGACCGGAATATTGGAGTGTTGTGTACAGGTGCAAAGGTCTCTGAAATTGCTGACACGCTTATCAACACCGAACATGCTATCCGTCAATACCACCAACAACTTAACTGATGATCCTCGCAACGACAGGCTGTGATACTATCGCGTTGTGTAAAGAAGTTATCGTATCGAGCAGCTCGAAAGAGATTCCAAGATCCTGTGGCGTACCCCACGGGCGAACTGCTTGCTAGAGTGTGCTGCAAAGGGGCGAGGAACTAGTCACATGGGCAAGTGGCGGGAAGGGAGTCCGAGCTTCGTGCTATGCCTGAACAGAAACCAAAAAGCAAGTCTAGATCTCATCTCAAAAAGTAATGTTTTGTTTCATGCCCCTTTCTCAACCCATGCTCTGTACATACAAATTCGCGAAACTAAGGGATACAAAAGCATCGTCAACGATTTCTTAGGTTACCTTAGCATGCATACAAAAATAAATGTATCCACCTCATCATCCCCTGTGGTACATTGTTGTCTTTAAAATTTCGAGTCTTGCTCACTGTCCTTTGATCCGTGACTCTCGCTAAGCCGGGGCTGCATTTAGTAGCAAAGGTCCCAACAGCGCATCAATGGTCGAGCATTGCCGTCTTAGCAGTCTCCACTTTTGCTACAACATAGCTGCTCTTCGGCCTTATTGTATGGATAGTGCCTCATCAAAAAAGTACCACGTGCCTTCTAGCAGCGACAACCGCGTGCGAACTATGTACACGAACGCCACAGGCTGTCCGTCCGGGTTTGCCTGTCCACCACTCAGACAGCCGAAGGTTGCCATCTCGCGCCTTCAGATACCATACGACATCCAGAACACGCCTAAAGACCGACGTCGAGTGCAAAGAGCGTGTGCAGAGGTACGTACGAGCTGTAGACAGTGGCCAGAACAGTGCTGCTACAGCACCTGGGGTTCTCAGGTGATGGTTGAATGGTGTTTTGTAACATTTACACTCATCTAGTAGACTGGAGTCATGTTCAATTTATTCTCTTTTAGTAGCAGATGCTAACAGTAATCCACGCGTAGTGCCGCTTACACAAGACCAAATGCACCGGTGATAGGCCGCAATGCAAGCACTGCGCGCTCACAAACCGCGACTGCGTGTACATGCTGTGCCGGAAAGACAGGCTGAAGATGTGCGCGCCAGTTCTTGTGTAGCATGTGTCATTGCGCTAACGAGCCCAGCGTCACCCAGCGATGTGTCCAGATGGTGGGACTTTTGGAAGTACTGAAAACCCGCGTGAGCGAAGAGGACAGGGCGAAAATTGCGGACATTTTGGACGCTGTACGTACCAAACGTCTGCTAGCGCTGATGATATGTCAAACCCACACTGCTGACACGCCTTTAGATCGAGCGAGAATCACCGGATATTCGGCAGGAGACAGCACCTTTGAATTTTCAAACCCACACCCATGATTCCCAGGAAGGCAGAGATGTTGATGTCAAAAACTCCCAGGAGTTCAATACAGAACTTCCAAACGTGCGCAAAGACGATCGCATGTTCGCTACAGACATTGTGGAGAAGAACTCCATGATGCAGTGGCTCCAGGCAGTTGAAGCAGGGCAGGCACAGCAAGTGGACAAAGAAGCGACGAGAATCATGTCTCTGCGAAGAGTATCATACGTGAAGAGTGGCGAACAGGCAAATCTCGTTAATTCTTCCAAAAGTATGGTGAAGCGGCATGCTCTAGACACGTCTGACCATTGGATGGAAGGTGCAATGGCGTATTCCGATCAACACGCGCAGGACATTGGATCCAATGCTGGCCCGATTGCATGTGTGCAGGCGCAGTCTATCCCGATGGCCCCACCATCATCTACAGCCCTAGGCCCGCCAACCTTCGCACTGTACAGCCCTGTGACGGTTCATTCTACGTTCTCTCTCAAAAACGGGACTTGCTTCTTCAACAACCCTTTTCTGGTAGCGAGCTGATGACCACGGCGGGACGATGATTCCTCGGGTGATAGTTGTCTTAGCACAAGGAAGGCACCTACGGGGCCGTTCAAAGCCTCAGCACGGGGGTTAGCGTGTTTTGTTTAAGAAGTGAAAAGCGCTGAAAGAGCAACGGTGACTTTAGAACATGAGGTGTAGATTAGAAAACTGCTAGCCAACACTGGTAGTCTATCATGTATATTAGCACAGAAACAAAGTTTTGTCAAGTTGTCTTAGCCCTTCGTAATGCCTTGACTATGACAGTCGAGATTTGCTAGAGTGCTAAGGAGATCTTACGTTCATTTTTTTGGAGCGCATCAGTTGTGACGTGGCCCACCAGTGGATAGGCTACCTTTGCCAAGACCACACTTCTCAACCTTAACTCCAATGTATCAGCAATCTGATATCAAGTCGCTCTCTTGTGAAGACAGAATAATCCTTGCTCTCCAGGCATTTAATCTGACGCGTCTCTAAGCGAGCGACGCGCTTCTGCAATCTTCAATGTCCATCGAAGCTCTCCATCGCCGACGCGTTGGCAAGCTGCTGTTAAGATCCTGTTCTAATACCGTGTCCGTGCGCGTGACGAGCCGATTCGCGTGACGAGCCACCCCAACCAAAATCACACCCACACTCCAACGCGTGATAACTCAACAACCATGGCAGCTATTGACGAGGCACTAGCAGCAATCGAAGCGCGGGGACCAGGCGAAAAACCTGAGTACAGAGCAACTGCAAAGAAGTTTGTTGTTAACCGTACAACGCTGAGCTAAAGACACCAGCGTCTTCAAGCACCCCATGCAGTCAAAACAGCCAGCCAGCAAAAGCTCACCCCACAACAGGAGCGGGAGCTTATACGGTATATAGAGAGTCTTACCAGACGTCATTTACCCCCTACAAGAGAGATGATACGGAATTTTGCGTCATCTATAGCCCATAATCTTGTAAGCGAGAGCTAGGTTACGCGCTTCATTAACTATCACAACATCCATCTCATCTCAAAGTGGACGACTGGGATGGACCGCAACCGCCACCAAGCTGACTCAGGGGAGAAATACAAGCACTATTTCAGCCTCCTACAGCACAAAATCAACCAGTACCACGTTGAACCTTGCCACACATACAATATGGATGAGAAGGGCTTCATGATTGGTATCACGAGCAGGGAAAAACACGTGTTCAGCAGGCAGATGTGGGAGAAGGGTGAGGTTACAGCATCGCTCCAAGATGGTAGCCGTGAGTGGATTACTGTACTAGCGTGTGTAGGTGGTGATGGTAGAGCTCTGCCGCCAAGCCTCATCTATCAGGCTGCCGGTACAGCTATACAATCAAGCTGGGTTGACCCAATTGAGTCAGGGGAACACTCTGTATTCGTTACCACATCACCCTCTGGCTGGTCAAACAACGAGATTGGTACTGCCTGGCTTAAACAAGTGTTTGATAGGTATACCAAGCCTTCATCACCACGCTTTCACCGACTACTCATTGTTGACGGTCACGGTAGTCACCTGACGATGGATTTTATCAACTACTGTGACCAAAATCGGATACTCCTGGCTATATTACCTNAATAGGTATACCAAGCCTTTATCACCACGCTTTCACTGACTACTCATTGTTGACGGTCACGGTAGTCACCTGACCATGGATTTTATCAACTACTGCGACCAAAATCGGATACTCCTGGCTATATTACCTCCTTACTCAACCCACACGCTTCAACCCCTTGATGTGGTATTGTTTAAACCCCTATCAACCGCGTACTCAAAAGAGCTCTCAACCTACCTTCACATCAGCCAAGGCCTGTCAGCAATCAAGAAGGGGGACTTCTTTTCTTTGTTCTGGAAGGCTTGGGTGGCTACCTTCACAGCGTCACTCATACTCAAGTCATTCAAGGTCACTGGAATTGTACCCCTGAATCCCGACACTATACTTGATAGGTTTACCAACACCACCCCAGAGCGATCAGGCTCACGTGAGAGCTCTACGTCAGTACTTAGTGGTGAGGACTGGGTCAAAATCGGGAGTCTTATACGGTCAGCAGTGAAGGATAAGGACAGTCAGGAGTCAAAAAAGCTCAGCCAGTCACTCCACCATCTCTCAGTTCAAAACCAGCTACTCCACCATGAGATTCAAGGACTGAGAGAGGCCTTACAGGTCAGAAAGAGGCATAAGAAGAAGGCTGTATCACTTATACCTGATGAGTACTAGGGTGGAGCTATCTTGTAGTCTCCTTCTAAGGTGGAGAGAGCACGTGAGGCAGTGAGGGTTAAAGAGCAAGAGAAGAAGAAGCTGGAGCTTGAAAAAGCTGAGATGGCTGAGCTAAGGCGTGCCAGCAAGCTACACAAGGATAAGATAGCTCAAGAGAAGCGTGAAGCAAAAGAGGTAGTCAACAAGGTCAAGGAGAAGGAGAAAGAGGAGGCAGCTGCATGCAAGGCTTAAGAGGCAGCCAAAAAACAGGGTCAAAAACAAACCTGCAACACTCAGAAACCTCTATAATTGCCCTAAAGGGGTAAGCGTAAGGCATCAACTCTATCTACCCAGCCAAAAAAGCAACAGAAGCGTGTGATGGATGTGGTGGGTGGTCAACCTGTCACTGAGCGACGCTGACCACTACCAACCACTACCACCCGTAGCGGCCGCAGCGTTAACCTCCCAAGTAAATTTCGATAGCCCAAATTAATCGCAAGCGTGACTTTATTACTCTACCACAAACTCTCGTGATAATAGCTATTGTACGTGGCTGTAGAGCCTCATTTTTGCGTAATCGGTTGGGGTGTTAGGGTGGCTCGTCACGCGAATCGGCTCGTCACGCGCACGGACACGGTACATGTTATGCCAATGCAACTATACGTGGTTGGACTTGGCAAGAGTTACCAGAAGAACTGGAGATCTTTTGAACGATCCTATGCCCTGACTACTTAATTCGTATCAGTACTGGCAGAGTAGTTGTGGTAGTTTGAATTTGCGGATTTGATGTTCGTAGGGTGGCCCGAGCGTACCCACAATCAGACTTTTGTTTCGTGACTGTACCATGGACCGAATTTCGTTGAGTCTGGCAGATTAAAATAAGTCATAACGTACCTCACGGGCGAAAGAATCACTGAGCGAGAGAATCACTTTTGCTAAGCCCCTACTAAACTACCCTTTCTATACTAATGCCTTCTAAACACTACTATTTAGACATGTTAAAGGAAGCTTAGATATAGCTTGCGCTCTAGGCTCTTAAACAAGACATAACTCTTTCTTAGCAATATGCTGCAGCTATCTATAGGGTTCTTTAAGCTACACTAAGCAAATAATATGCAGGATAACCTTCTTGCGCTAATTCTATAGCTAACTTGCAGAAGCTAGATAATAATAAAGAAGAGGTAATTGTTAAATATGTTCTTAAGCTAGACGCGCAAGAATTTTCCTTTTAGCTTTTAGATATAGCTACTATAGCTAATTCTTTGCGCGCTAAGTGCAGTCTAGGCCTTATTAGCATAAATTAGCCTAGTATATTTATTAAGTAACACTTAGAGCTTAAAGTTAAGTTTAATTATAAGTATAACTATAAGAGAGCCTTTTATAAAGATCTTAAGGTCCTGCAGAGCTAGTTTAGCCTAGTAGCTAATATTAAAGCTAAGTATAGTATCTAAGATAAAGATATATATAACTTTAATAAGACAGGCTTTATAATAGGCTAGATCTCTTAAGGAGTAGTTATTACAGCTTTAGAATAATAAGGTTAGCTAAAAGCTGTCTAGCTAGGTAACTAGGAGTAGGCTACAGCTATAGTAGGCATTAATACTAAAGGATAAGCTATTCTAGCCTTCTTTATCTTTAAGGCCTACTACTACCTCTCTGCCTAGTATAAAGAAGAGGATCTGCCTTAAGACTAAGTTATTAGAGTCTCTAATAACAGCTAGACTACTAATAAGCTTAGTCTAGACTAGATAGAGCACTTTAATAGGCATATAAAGTAGTGTACTGTTAGTAGCTACTGTTTGCTTATTATTAATAGTTATAAGAGCTANCTTCTTTATCTTTAAGGCCTACTACTACCTCTCTGCCTAGTATAAAGAAGAGGATCTGCCTTAAGACTAAGTTATTAGAGTCTCTAATAACAGCTAGACTACTAATAAGCTTAGTCTAGACTAGATAGAGCACTTTAATAGGCATATAAAGTAGTGTACTGTTAGTAGCTACTGTTTGCTTATTATTAATAGTTATAAGAGCTATAACTCTCTTAAATTCTAGCAATACTGTAAGGATAACAAGATAATTACTCTCTATTTACTTCTTTACTTATTACACCTTACGCAGCCTTTTAATGTAAGTTGTTTTGCTGCTTTAAAGAAAGTGTATAAGTGCTAAGCTAAAATACTTATGTGTAATTAGATTAACTATATTATAAAGACTAAGTTCCTGCTATGCTTTATACACGCCTATAATGCTGTAATTACCTCTAGCAATATCTAAAGAGGGTTTTAAGGCACTAGACTAGTCCTATTTAACTTAGAACAGGTTATAAGCAGCCTTAATATAAAGCTATATACTCTATTACTACTACTACTTATTAATAATAAGCTCTAGCAGTTATAAACCTTAAGCAACACCTTTAAACTTAGATTACAGTTAACACTTATAAAGGCAAAGATTTAGAGGTATATAAGTAGCTTACTAACCTCTTTAGTTAAAGCATTTAAGAAGGTCTTAAAGGGGGCAGCTATTATTGTGTATAAGCTAGTGTTAGTGTAATAGGAAATTACTAAGCTTTAAGCAGCTAATAAGGCTGCTACACAACGTAAATTGTATAAAAGAAAGTAAGTTAAAGCAGAAAGGACCCTAATAGTTAAGAATAAGCAGTAATTAACTACTCTAAAGGAGTTTAAGGCGCGTAGTAATAAGAAGAAGGCAAAGAAGTAAGTGCGCGCTAATAAGGCTAAGCTAACCTAAAGGCACTGTAGATAGTGCAATAAGACTAGATATAACACGTAAATGTGCAAAAATAATGTAGAAGTAGTCTCTAAGTAATATTACAGCCTGTTTTGCCTTGTGCAGCGCTAATTTGTAGTGTTTTAGGCTATAATAAGGTGAGTTTTAGTAGAGGCTTAGCAAAAGTAATTCTCTTGCTTAGTGATTCTTTCGCCTGTAAGGTACGTTAATCACAACAAATAGATAACGTGTTTTACAAGCAAGTGCGCATTACAAGCGAGTGCGCACCCCACCAACTTCGTGCACTACTACAGGCAAACATCTCAACCACGTTAAGAGATAATATGTAGATATTGATAAAATAGATTAAGCAATGTCTAAAGTGTGTTTTTGCACGTGCGTGAGTTATGCCCTGTCTCTCTGCACCTCTTGCAGCGCGCAAGAGCCTGGCAGCTGAGGCCTGATTGCTCTCTACCTTAACGCTGTTTACGCTCTATCTGCTAGTTAGCCTCCTTTTAAGCAAGTATATCCTCTCTATCTCCCTTTGTTAGGACTCCTTGCTTCTAAATCCGCTTCTTTTTGCGTTGCCTGCGCCTTAGTGCTGCCTTGTTGGCTCTCTTAAGGCTAGTAATCTGATTGCGCATTAGCTTAGCTAAGAGCATTATTACCTCTGCACCTTTCTTAAGCTAGCTAATTGCCTTAATTATTAAGTCTAGCGATAAACTCTTGTGCTGCCGCACGCGATTACATACTAATGTTGATTAAGCCTTAAGCTTACGTACGTTGCTCAGCGTACGAGCCTCCTAGGGGGCCTCTGGCAGAGCGGCTGGTGTAGGTGTATGAAGCTGCACATCTAGCTTTGATAGAACAACATCTAGCTTAAGAGGGACAAGGCCTGCGCCTTGAAAAGCTAAGCAGATATTAGCTGCTGTGAATAACTGTGTAAAGGCTGCCTTAAAAGCTGGCAGGAACTTGAGCTTTGTGATGTGGTTAATGTGGTGGCAGATTAGATCTTTAATCTCACAGCTGTACGCGCGCTTCAGCACTGAGAAGCAGACTACGTCAAGTGGCTGCAGCAGGTGCGACGAGTGAGGCGGCATACAGAGCGTGTAAATATTGTTTTCCTTGCAGAGCTCTCGAAACTTAAGAGACTGGTGGCTCTCATGGCCATCAAGGATAGGCAGCCGACGCGCCCCAACTACCTTGCCCTCTGTATGCTTGATGAAGTGTTTCAGCCACGTAACACCTAGCCAGTTATTCGTCCAGACTTTGTCACTGACTGCAATCGCCCAATCACGCGGGGTATCCTCCTCGTACCAGGCAGATAGGTGGTGATGCCAGGTCGGTGGTGGAACACGTTATCCAAGATCCTCAGCCTTCAGCCCCTTTTTTATTTAAGCTTTTTAAACTACTTCCGATCCCCTTTCAAACACTAGTATTTAAGAACACAGGAACTTTGTATATGTAGAGTAGTTTTCCTGTATCCTTTCAGACAAGACCTACAGGTATAGAGAATAATATTCTTGGTGTTCTTAACGTCTCAGCACTCCCATATGCCTCGTAGTAGTTTCACAACATATTCGGATCCCTCTCTTCTTGCCTACGTCGACAAAACAATGTGATTGAGGGCAAAAAGCAATGAGTAGATTGATTGACGAGATTGAACACAACGCCATAAGGGTAGTGTTCCTGCTGCTTATAGACATGATAGGGGAATCCCACAAGTCCTCTGCGCAACATGATCTCTTAGTGAACTGGCTCACGATACGTGAAATCGAGCCTCGACATGGGCCATGGCTCACTTCGCCAAGGGTCGAGCTCACTCATCATGTGTTACAAGCTCACTATGCCAAGAGCCAAGCCAGTCACGTGATTACTCATTTGTGAGTGACTTGGCCTGAGCATATCTTCGGTCAAGGTAATTACATCTTTTTGGTTCTAGCCCGGGGGTCGTAGAATCTGATCGTAATAGTACATAACATCATTTTACCCTACCTGAAGGGCATACTTCCACACATTTCCATGCAACTTTACTGCACTAAGTGCTATAGACAACTTATTTTAGAGTTCACCTAGCATGCATTTCGTACTGAAGTAAGCTGTAATATAGAGACAATGGATAACGTCATCCACATGCAAACGGCGCACACAAGCGAACGGCGCACCCCACCAACAATCTACTCATCTCAACTTTCAACAACTATGTCTCAACAACCCAACGTCAAATCACTCCCTCGTGAAGAAAGGATAAACTTAGCTGTCTAAGCAATAAAATCTAACCCTTCTCTAAGTACGCGACGTGCTGCAGCTGTCTACACTGTTTCTGAAACTACTCTTTGATCGCGACGCGCTAGACAAATGTCACGACGTAATACTTAGGCTAACTTGTCAAGGCTTACTAAATACAAGGAGGAGACACTTGTCTAATACATACAGAAGCTAGATGCGCAAGGACTCGCACCTACGCTTAGTTACGTGCGTGATATGGCTAATTAACTGCTTGCTGTGCGTGGTGATGGCCAGGTTAGCAAAAATTGGGCTAGCAACCTTGTCTGACGCAAGTCTGAGCTCAAATCTTAATTAACTTGGCAGCGCAATCACCAGAGAGACCTATGCAGCGATCTAACAGTTATCAGCCCTTAGTTTAACTTAGTACAGAACGTAAAGGCGAAGTACAGCATTATAGATAAAGATATCTACAACTTTAATAAGACTAGCTTTATAATAGGCTCTAGAGGGAATGTTAAGGTTGTCACTGCTTTAGAGAGACACAATCGGCCAATTGCTGTTCAACCTAGTAACTGTGAATAGGTGACGTTAATTGTAATGGTCAGGCGCCCTGCCCTTGCTATTGATACTACGCAATAACCCCAC